>BQKZ01002054.1:19274-42087 GCA_036244855.1 Temnopleurus reevesii
GGGGGGGGGGGGAAGGTGCTCCGTGTTTAAACAGCAGTAAAGAATAAAAAATATGCTACCCGAGCTGCGTAATATTCACTCTCAAGTAGTTAACACAAGTATCTGATTTTTGTAACTTTTTGTTTTTCAAACTCTCCGCTGGTTTGGAAGAATATTATATGTTTAGATAACTCTGAGGGCTCTTAAAATAGTACAGTTTGTCGACAAGAAACGGAAAACGTACTTTGCTAGGTGGCTGTATTTCATTACTAAACGTTGACAATTCTTTTTGCGGGAATAGGAAGAAAAAAAAGCGTTTCAAACGTTTTTACTCACATCCTTTCTTTCTCAGAATCTGTAATTAAATTTAGTTTTAGTTCTTTAACGTCACTGTCGCCTTAGGCGTTTTGATAACTGTATATTGCTGTTAGCACAAAACGAAAGCGTCGTATAATCGGGAGGATAATTTCGTGTTAATTGATGACTTTGCTATATAAAAGACAACTTGGGTGTAAATCACCATGGAACACAATTAACGTTAATACGATCTGATCTACTGCGAAAATTGAATTGAAAAATTTCGATAAATGTGACATATTAATTGTTATATCATGCTTGCAAATTAAAAAAAATTACGCTGTTTATTACAATAACGATGATAACTCCAATTGATAACCAAAGAAAATGAAAAACCACAATAGGTAAAGAACTAATGAAAATAGCACCAAAAGACGCTCATAGGCCTGGTCGCACAAAGACCCAGGTCATACGAGGAAATGACGTTCAGCGTACGCTCCTTCAGCGCAAGCTAAACGTCAGTCCACTGTCTGAGCAGCGTATACTGTGCGCTCAAGGAACGTTTCTAATTTTTATGAAAAGCTGGGCCGATGCATGCTAAAAACACAATGTCGGCATTAAAATGTCTTTACCAGAAATGTAAATGAGCTTTGATATCGTCCTTTGACAGTTTTATCAATCTGCTCTATAGGAGTGTATTTCAGATACTAGTATGTTTTTCCGATTTCAGTCAACTGTAACGAAGGGTAAGTCGACCAGAAGTAGTACGTCCTATAGTTTTGCGCGTCTGTTACCTCAGAGGTAGTTGGAAACGTAACAATGGAAAGACGCGTAAAACTATGACGTACTACTTTCGGTCGACAGTGACTGTGACGAATGAAATCGAAACCTCATCAATAATGAGTACTTACTGCTCGGATCTATTTGTGGGAAGATAGGCGGGCAGGGCAGCGTCGCTGATTGGTTGATCGGTGTGAGAGGCCAACATACGGTCTTATCCCAGTGAGGTAGGCAGTACCCGTCGTATAATCCATCTGTGAATGATACAAAATGTGAAACGAATATTAGCACTCTTGAAATTATGTAGCAAAAATGTACTGAAAACTGGGTATCTTCTTATTTACACTTTTGCGTTTTTAGCTTGCGTCGGCCAAGTGTTTATGAAAATTGAAATCGCTCCCTTGACGCAAATTATACGCTGGTCAGTCACTGCATGGACCGGTGTTCGGCTTGCGCCTTAGGAGCGTATGCCGAACCGCAGTCCACCGTATAACATGCGCATTTGTGCGTCAAGGGAGGGTCTTTACTTTTCAAAATCGCTGGACCGATGCAGGCTAAAAACAAAAATATGTGGGTCGGCCTGCATATTCAGTGACGGTAGTCAAAGGGTACGAAACATGATGTTTTATCATCAGGATGATTATTAAGCGTTTTAAGAGGATACTCCTTAAATTTGTGCTATGTTGGGATTTCTTTGTCTTCATGAGACAGCATCCCTGACTAAGGTCACAACCGTTATTGTTGAAAATCTATCCGAGTAATTGCGACATTGTATGTGTAAAAAGTAAATTTGTGGATAGCACGTTGTCCGGCAAATTTTAAAGAACGGAGAATAAGAATTTATATTTATCAATTATCGAGCGTTCTATGTAAAACAAGCAAATTCATGCATCACTAATGTGTCAAATCTTAAAAACAAATCTATTTTTGACATATCTATCATTCATGATGATCTCCTCAACAATGAGGTCGTTAAAACAGCGTATGATTATTTTGTAATCAAATTCTGCCGCCACTAGAGGCGGAGTAACTTACACATCATTATGACCTCATATTATGTATTATCACACCAACGTCCATTGGGTTTTCAGATGAAATCTTAATATATTCTTAAATAATTAATGAATTTATTTCCTCCTTGAAATGTTATTCTAACGACCGACAGCATTTGTATTTCTTTTACTAATGTACGAGCGGAGATGAAGGGCGACGTGATTTCTTCTTCGATTATTTCGCCATTAAATTTTGTGGAACTTCGAACATCCCACAAGGATTGTGAAACTCATGGGTTCTTTTCTATACATGTTCTGTTATCAATGTACAATCTTTTTGTTGAATAAGAACTTCAGAATTGAAACATTTTTTTTTTGGTAAAATTAGTCTGATTTTTTCTGCTAAATCCATTGATAATATTTGTTTTTAAAAACATCGAGTAAAATGGCAAATGAAGACCACAATGAGATTATCCCTCGGGATCTTGATTATTTTTTTATGCAACACATGTCAAGAATATTAGACTAGTGATATTTGGAAATAAATAAAGAGTTGAAATACATCAGCTTGGCACCAATCATTTATTCTTAACAAAAGGTCGAATCTCGGACTTTATGTCAATCAATACAATTCGAGTTGTGATTTCTGACTTAATATGCAAATTGTCCAAACGCCTATATTTAAGCGAACCAAGAATTCACAATCTTCATATCTAATCATTTATTCTTCCTATACGAGGTCGAGTTTCTGGCTATATTTTAATTAATAAAATTTGATTTGTGATTTTTCGCTTTATATGTAAAATGCCCAAACGCAGAGTTAAGTAAAACAAAAAAAATCATAATCCCCATATCCAAATAATGCCATCTGTCTGGATTTGTTAGAATGTCTATTCGTGCGGTCGTAACAATATATCTTTCTTATTTATTTTTGAACGTGCGAAACACCAAACTTAAAGTTTTATTGTGTCAATAATAATGCATGACACTAGCATACATCAAAATAAAAAATGGTCGAAATGATTCGACCTCCTGGCGAGTGCGCAGAAATGTTCCAGTCAGAGTAAATAATTCCAGGCAATAACATTTCTAAACCAAATATACGAGACGTCAAGTATGGCCCGAAGACAAGTCATTGCTTAACCAGATACAGCAATATAACGACAATTGACATCGTGAAACGATCTTCTTTAAAATACAGCCGTATATCCCCGAGAGCACTTTTGTGAGCAGTCCATTTTTTGACACCTTTTGAAGTGGCTAAGAAGGTTCACCTTTTAAGCAAGACATTTATGGTTCTGTTTTTTCCACATCATAAAGGTAGATCCAGGTAGCAAATTGCACTTGAACTGGAAAGGGGGGGGGGGGGGGGGCACCATTTATATGGGGGTGCACCGCTTCGTCCCTCAGTGTTACTATGGATACTTTTTCTGTTTATATTGTTAATAATCACATTTTTCACATTTTTACAGGAGGGAGGGGGGAGGTACCACCTGAGCCACAGCTCTTTACGCACCCGGTGAGTATTTTATATATTTTGCTAACCCAAGCTACGTCTGGAATCACAAACTCAAGCTTAAAAAGGTTCCTAAGTTTAAAAGGCTCTCTACTGTTTCCGTATTTTGAAACTATTAAAAATACACTTTTAAATTACTTTAATAACCGTTATGAAACCCTTTAAAGATTTTAACCATTTGCGATTGTATCATGACAGATATTGACATAACCATTCACCATTTAAGGTTCTTTAACACAAAAACGAATCTTTAGAGATGACTCTAAATACAAGGGTCCGAAACCCGAGACAAATTGTTTCAAATTTGCTCATTTTTTCTAGCAGTGTAATACATCTTGACAAGTTCTCTTCAAAGGCTATAACATTTTATGACATGGTCCATGGTGTTATACTCTATGCATATCTAGAATATTAATATTTCCCTGGAGAGTATACTATATAAGGATTGTAATATCTTGCTTCCCAATTCAAGGGACATTTTACCCTTTATGAAATATTGATGGTCGGAAAGGATTATGTGACCCGTTGTTAACAAACTGACCAGTAGACAAACGAGGACGCGGAAATATTAAAGGTATGTATAAGGGCTTTAAGAAATGGCGCGTCGGGTATCTAATTACTTTGTGAGCTGCGATATAACTGTCCACATAATACATTTTTAAATGAAAAATTAGAGTATGTTCATATTTTTTTTAAAATTAGAATCAACTAAGAGATGGCTAAAACACAACATTAGTGGGATGAGAAAGCTTGCAAAAGGCAGTTTTCTCAATTTTTCTATCAATCTAAGGGGGTGATGCTCAAAAGTTGCAATTGATCGCAAGTTGCAGTTGATAGGAACGCGCCAATCAAAATCCTTGTTTCATGCTCGTCTTTTTAAATGAGCATATCGCGCGCGAATGAAAATGCGCGTTATAATTTGTGAAGTTGCAGTTGATCTGCAGTTGATTTTGAGCAACACCCCCTAAGTGTTCAAATAAGGGAATATAGCTAGTCAAAGGAAACCGCATTCAGAGTGTATATATAACTTCTTGAACCACGTGCCAGCAAGTATTCAGGCATAATTTGTACATGCATACCTTTATTACTTTGAAGAAGAAGAAAGGAGAAGAAGAAGAAGAACACAAAGAAAAAGAAAACGAAGAAGAACAAGGACTGGTAAGACTTAATGTTTTGATCATGAAATACATCAAAATGCACAGCATACTTTACAAACACCGCGGAACAATTCGAAAATTAAAGATGCTGTACTGCATTCATCCACACTGTTGCATAATTGCTGAAAAATCAAATTGATGGGGGGGGGGGGGGGGTGCTACAATCCTCTTTACCACTGATTCAATGTTCATGTTACATATATCTTTAAATAAAAAATCTGAATCATATTTTCTAGCATGTACATACACTTATACCCCATACGCTAAGTTCATATCTACCGTAGATAGCGCTAACACTCTATTTTGATCCTATAAAGATGTACCCTATATTTTATGCCTTTGCTTCTTTTTATCCCCCTTTCCTTCTGATTTTACGGGGGGTAAGGGGGGGGGGCGCCATCTAAACCCCTTGGCCCATCTGTCTACCTTATCACAACACTAGCGTTTACCCAATCCAGTAACTTTACTATAAATTCACAAAATTATATCCAAATTATCACCAAAACCCTCATCCAAATCAATAGAAGATAATTTTCCCAATTGTTGATTGCATTGATATCATGAACATGAACAAACCTCATATACATTGGACATAGTTACTATAATCAAAAACACTATCGAAGAAAGAAGTATGTACAAGGACAATAAACCGTACGTCATTGAACTGTTGCATTATAATTGACCATTGAATAGAAGTTCGAATTAACTTTACGGAAATACAATATATCGTGTTATTTGATATCATATAGCTTCTAAAGTAGAATTTAGATTACGAAATGGACACCATATTCCTTGGTTTTCTAGGTATTCAGGCCGTAGCTTGTGATTGGGGTCACGTATAGAGCGCGATGTATTTACTCAACCACTTAGCTCTCAGCGGTCGTGATTCTCCGCTCGTTCATTATCTCCGGCCCCGTACGGCAACCACATTCGCGCGGTCTACATATACATCGGCAGTAATTAGTTGGAGGTTGCGGGTGGGGACGGGCAGAGGAGGATCCAGAGGGTTGGGGGTGGGGGAGGGGGTGAATCCCCCATTGCTCGCATAAATATGACTGGGGTCCAAACACTGTTGGCAGGCAAGAATTTGCTTTCTGTCCCTTTGCCAAGAATTGACAAATTTTGGACGGGCTCGCATCAATGCAAGATGAGTGCCTTTTTTTCATGGTTCAAGTTTGCCTGGCCCTATGTTCTTGCGGTCCCTGGAAACCTTAAAACAGGTGATGATTTTCAATTGAATTCATAATCCTCGGCGTAACTAATCTTTCAGATACTTTTGTTTTTAAAGTTCTTATTCTCTTAGTATTAACACAAATTTTGATGTAAACCTGTATTTTTCCAAAACATACAGTTGCCAATCACATACCATTTGAGAGCGCATAAAGATAAAAGTATGCTCTTTCGCCTTGGCAGGAATAAAACCCTCGCAAATATTTGAAACATGTATTAATTGCAGTCTTTACAATTTCGGAGGAAAATGGGCTACGTTCCGGGATAAAAGGAAAGCGAATCGTGTGTCTTTTCTTATATACATACTCATTTTATATTTCACTCCCGTGTAATCTGCAGGGAAAGTATGGATATATCACTGACTAATACTCTAGTGTGAACACGGCCGCCTTGATTGATATTCAGTGAGCTTAATAAAGATGTCCAATGCGTCATCCATGCACAGACGCGTTTACATTGCTGGGATACCGAGAAATGTGTGCATTATTAATTGCCCAAAGCGTAGAATTAGGGCTGACTTTCGGGTATGTAAAAAGGAAAATTTAGCGTAAAGGGGAATCACATAAATAAACACTGTCGGAAATAGATTTAAGTTCTCAAAATGATGAGGAATAGAAAAATCAAGAGAGAGAAGAGATAGAGAGGGGGGATAAAGAAAGAGAAAGATAGAGAGAGAGAGAGAGAGAGAGAGGGAGAGACAGAGAGAGAGAGAGAGAGAGAGAGAGAGAGAGAGAGAGAGAAGGGGCAGAGAGTGAGGGAGAGGGGAGAGATAGAGAGAGAGAGAAAGATAGAGAGAGAGAGAGAGAGAAAGCGAGAAGGGGGCAGAGAGTGAGGGAGAGGTGATATAAAAGGGGAGAGATACACCTGTCATGTAGATTATAAAAATGGAATAATTTTACATTTAATGGTTTAGTTAAATAATAAGAACATTTCGGAGTGCAACAAAATAAGCCAAATCCATGGTAGATTAGCGCAGATTCTCCAAGAATAATATCATTACCAAAAATGCTCTAATTAGCAGATTAGCCAAATGATAAGCTACATTAACACTTCATTAAAACGAAGTCGTTCAAATAAAACATCCAAACTTCAAAAGCAAGCGATTGAAGCAAAGAATGACCGTTGAATTTTCATATTACCACAATATTAATAGATGTATGAATTTTGCCAGAATGATATAATTGTAAAACTGCTTTAATCAGCTAAATAACAAGGCAAGGTTATCACTGCGTCAAAAAAAGTCGTTCAAACGAAAAGTCCAAATTACAAAGCAACGATGATTTTCACATTACCACATTGTTAATCAGTGTAGTGTCCATTTCTATGGATTCTCCCAGAACAATACCATCATAAAAACTGCTTTAATCAGTTTTTTTAACAAGTTAGATTATAATTATCACTCCATTAAAACGAAGTCGTTTAAAGGAAACGCCCAAATTGCAAAAGTAAGCGATTGTAGCAGAGATATATCATTGAATTATAATATTCAGGATATTACCACAATGTTAATCAAGGGAACGTCCATTTCAATGAATTCTCCTAGAATATTATCATAACTGTTTTAATCATCAGTAGATATATAATTGATGAAACAAATATTAATACATTACAATGTAGATTACCTTGTAAAACATTACAAGGTAGATTATAATCATTAGTCCGTTAAAGCGAATTCGTTCAATCGAAACGTCCAAACCGCAAAAGCAAGCGATTGGAGCAGAGATATACAATTGAAACATCATACTACCACAATATTGATCAGGGTATAAATTGTCACAGAATAACATCATTATAAAAACTGTTTTAATCAGCTAAATAACAAAATAGATTATCACCACATCAAAACGAAGTCGTTCAAATGAAACGTCCAATTTGCAAAAGTAAGCGATGGGAGCAGAGATATACCGTTATCACATTACAACGTTGTTAATCAGGGTAATGTCCATTTATATGAATTCTCACAAAATAATATCATCATAAAACATACTTTAATCAGCTACATAATAAGCTACGTTACAATTATCAATCCATCAATTTAAAACGAAGTCGCTCAAATTAAACGTCCAAATTGCAAAAAGCAAGCGATTGGAGCAGAGATTTACCGTTAAAATCATGTTTACACATTGTTCATTAAGGTAATGTCCATTTCTATGAAGTGATCTAACATTGTATAGCACCATTGTATGGCTGGAAGTTTATTGATAATGCTTTTTTCATCAATTTGTTATTTATTTCATTAATGCTTATTTAACAAAGCGAGCTCTGATATGTTTTCCTCCAAATTCACATTTAGATTAAAAGAGGAAACGAAGTTCTCGTCAACACACTCTCTCGATAGAAACAGTGTAATTTTTCACCTGATGAATTCCAATTAACAATAAATTATGCAGACGGAATACAAAAATATGTTGGGTAGATATATGCATATGATCCCTTTTAATTACAAATGTAGACCTGCTAGAGAGATTATCAAAAATCAAAGGCATTTACGCAATTACGGCGATCGTGTGAAATATGGCGACACAAAAATGAAGATTTTGGCAGACCGTCCGATTGGCGAGCATTTTAAGGATTTTGGCGATCGAGATGAGGTATGACTGTTAGCAGAATTTAGGGATAAAGGAAAGGGACAAAGTAAAAAAAAGTATTCAAGAATTTACAAATATGTTCATAACACGATATAAATTATTTTCGAAAAAGTAAGTCGAGCGCAAATTAAATTTTCCTTTGTAATGCTATTCAAATCGGAACAGGATTGCGATTGTTTGGTCCGGCCGCACATTTGAATACACGGAAATAGTTTATATCGTGTTGAATACAAATCAAAATAGCTTCCCTGTTCACTGAAAAGGCGCAGAATGTTTGATATTTATCCATATAATAATAGGGAATGACATTTCCTTTGTGTAAACTAAGCGACGGAGACTCCCTATATAACGTTGTGTTTACCATTAGCATCCTCTGATAACAGGGGGCTCACGAATAGTGAAACCCTGTTTATGTCTGCCATTCGACGGGCTGGAAGACCCTCCCCCATATTGACCCACCCTGGATCCGCCGGTGTTTGATACCTTATACCCGTGCCACCCCCACCCCTCCTCCGGCCACAACCTTGGACGGCAGCACGCGGATCCATAATTAAACCCCCAATCCAGAGTGATCTAATTTAATCATACCCACCCTTATAAAAACTTAATACCCCGATAACACAACAATGATTACGCGCTACTCGTGTTACTAACAACCAGGCCACTGCGCCGCTTCCGGTAAGGCTTCGTTGTGTTGTATCCAATCAGGTTTTATATTAATGAAACGTGAGAGAGTATATCGAAAAGTAGACTTGACATTGTGGGAAGTTCAAATTTATTAAGTCATTCGAGCTTTTATAAGAGCCTAATTGGACGTTCGATATACCTGTTTTGTCATTTCTGTTTCATAACGCCAATTCGTCAACAGCATGACATGGTGCTTGTATTTCCAAATCAGGATTTGAAATTTCCCTTTTCTAAGACGATGTAAAGGCGGGACTCAATGACGCTTTAATAGAAACGTGTGGATGAATGGGTGCTATTTTTGATAAAAATCTATTTCCGTAAAGTTAAAGGTATAGATTCGTAATGACCAGGATGCAGAAAGTGATGTTAAACGAGCTGATGTATTCACAAGTTGCTTTACATGCCTAAATATATCTGTGTAGGACATTAGGAGTACATTTTTGCTCGTATTCTGTTTATTTTACGTCGAACACGTCAATCGGCCATTATTCCTACGGTGTGCGAAGTGAGGAAGTGAGGAAGTACGACCGCAGCAGGTTGTTTTATTTTGCGATGATTAAGCCATTTCTAGGTCGATTTCATTCAAACAAACTATGAACGTGCTCTAATTTACTATTGAAAAACAGCATTATGGTAATAATTTTACTGCAGCTCGCAAACTAGTTAAATATCTGAAGCGCCCTCCTCCCAAAACTGGTCATTCGCTTTAAGTCGAACGGCAGTTCAACGTTTCTTTGTAATGTGTCCGCACAATTCAATACATGGTGTAAGGCTCTGTTGTTCCCAATGCACTTTATTTTGCGGTAAAAGATGATATCGGGGTTTTTTTTCAGACGAAAGCCGATTTTCCCCTATTATCTGCCTCTAAACAATTATGCATGATGAACGAAAGAGGGGAAAACCCTTTGTTTTTAGTTTATTTTATGTAATGTTGTTCTCATTTTGCATTGTGAATACCTAATCCTCTTTCGCATAACTGGAGGGGTTTCAATTACGATTGTGTGTTACCATTTTTATTCTATATTGGCAACCTGTTTATTCGTGTTGAATCAATCATTGTACGATATAATATTGAAATTCAGGTTTAAAAAAAAAACGCAACACCGCTATATTATGCAATAGGGGACATCCCGTACTTAATAATCATAAACCATACGTAATCTCGTAAATCATAAGTGAACTATGCCACAGCCTCATGACCTTCTAAAGTGACGGAAAAGGAACCGCCGAACATTTTCTAAAGCGGGAGGGGGTGTAGAAGGCTGTGAGACTGCAACTATTGTAGCTATATGTATTATCACTTTTTCCGACTTCTATATAGGATTGCACGTATTTGCGAAACATAATGTCCCTTGCCCCATGGTTCCGCGGTTCCTGGAAAACATTTACAAATGTATCATTTTTAATAAAACATCATGTTCCGACTCGTTATTACTTTTTTTTTGCTCGAATCGAAGATTTTGTTTTCTTTCTTTTTGCTAGTTCAAATTTTGATACAGACCTGTATTTTGTGTGAAGAATAAAATAGTTAAGACCGTTGATCATTGCCTAGTTAGAGAAACTGTGCAACTTGCTCAATTATTTAAACAAAATGTATTCTAAATGATATATAAGAATGTTTTTTTTTGTAGTCATTGAATAATTGTGACACCGGTGTGTGACAGCCAATCAGCATCCAGGATTTCCCTACGATATACCATAAACGACAGAATTATCATAGAATCTAAGTTTTGTGCAAATGGGGTCCTGATCAAAACATGTCGTCAAAGTATCTACACGTGTTAATGAAAACACGATATAGACTATTTCCATAAAATCAAGTCGAACGCCAATTCAACACACATTTGTAATGCTATTTAAATCGGAACCGAATTGTGATTGTTGTGTCCGCACAGTTCAATACCCGGCGTACGGCTCCATTGTCCATGACCCACTTTATTCTGCGGAAATAGTTTATATCGTTTTTGAATGACACCTATTGGAAAGTGTCGCTCCAAATGCCCACATATATAGGCAAACGTTTCTCCTCGGGGGTAAGGGTATCACATAAAGCAGAAAATAATGGAGTTGACAACCACATTAGTGAGGGACAGAAAGTCATTTCAAATCTGTACCAGTAATGATCGGCTTGCCTTTCTTAACCTTTTACATTTGAAAATTGTTACATCGGTGTTAGATTTGCCACATCAATGTGAATTGATTGAAAAGAAAAAATAAGAACACATGTGGAAATTTTGAACATATCTGACCTGTCTTCTAGATTGGAGCCCAAAACTAGTTCTCCTCATATCCCGCCTAGAAGTTGTAAAGACATTCAATGTGAAGAGAAGGGACAATAGAATTGGACAAAATAAATAGCTTTAATTCTAGCATTTGCAATTTAGTTACATTTACACGAAAAGAAATTTCTTTTCATTTTATTCTGCTGAGAAATATCGAAGAGGCGTCGCATCTGTTTTGTGAATAAGCTTGGGAAGCTACTTTATTTTTGTGTTCATTTGTTTACTTTGCCCAATTCACGTGGAGCATAAAAGAGTGTAGTCATTTCAAGTATATATATCATTGTATATTTTAAATTCGTTACATTCGTGTTACATTTACCACATTTAATATGAATTAATTGAATAGAAAAGGTAACACATTTTGATATTGCAGATAGATCTGAGGAATCTTCCAGATTTGACACGTAAACCAAATCTACTCACATCGTGCCTAGTCTGTGAGCATGAGGGAGCAAGGAATTGGACACTCTAAACAACTTTAATTCAAACATTTACAATAGCTAAATGCACACAAAATGAATTTCAGTCCCTCTTACATTGCCTACCTTGCCTACCTTGCGTACAAATATCGAAATATCGAAATGTCGCGCATTTTCAGTAACTAAAATACATCTACAACACGATATAAACTACCTTCGAAAAGTTAAGTCGAACGTAATTTGAATGGCTCTTTGTAATGCTATTGAAATCGGAACCGGCTTGTCATTGTTGTGTCCGCACAGTTGAATACATGGTGTACGGATCTATTGTCTGCGTTCGACTTAACTTTTCGAAAATAGTTTATATCATGTTCTACTCTTGTTTTTATGTTCATATGAAGCTATTGCGAAGGCTTGTTTATTTCATTCATTATCTATATAGCAGTTGCTCAATTTATACAATAGTTTATTTGTTCTCAAACAAAATATCTTGACTGTGCAACTGTAAGAGAAAACTTCAATGCTCGAATCACTAGTAGCAAATATTTAGGTCGAATAGAAAGGTAAATTGATGTGCATGTAACTCCCAGTAACTGATATTGCAGTAAACGGCCAAGGCTAATAAAACGTTGTTTACAAGCAGGGCCCCCGTAACATAACAATTTTCAATCAAGCACACAATTGATATCAATCGCAAGTCAATGGCAAATCATCTACTAAAGATTGCGATTGATTACAAACTTGATGTATTTCTACAGACCTTGGGTCTTTAATGTTGACCATGACCTAGACGGGCACTCAATTAATCTAGAGTAGATTGTAACGTATTTTCAACTACCCCAAGGCGTAGAATTGGAAGAAAATCAAGCTGGCCTAGATTTTTATTTGGTAGCTCTCTGATATATAAAATATATGAATGAACAATGCTGACTCAAGAAATTTGGCTTGAAGAACACATTTTAGGGTATCTTTAAAAAAGTGCTTCATTCAAAATACTGTAAGTTTCATTTTTGTAGATTTTCATTTTTTCCATTTTCATTTGATACTTTTAAAAGTTTAATTCATGTTGCTTGTAATTGGTTTATATAATATGTATTTATGCTACATATTACCTAAGCAGTATTTAACTATTGAAGGAGTTGCCCTATATAAAACACACAATGCGCTAACTAACTAAATATATAAATAGATAAGTGAATGAATAAATAAATAAATAAATCTAATACAGTAAAACAACATATAAGTAAAAAGAAAGTGCATGTGACGAGTATTTTCAAGACTTCCATGGGTGGTAATAAATAAAGAGCAGAAAAAGAAATCAGAAATTGTTTAGACAATCAGCAAAGATAGCTTAATCATATAGGCAGATTGTTTATTCGCCTTCAATGTTAAAATGTACCAAATATCCAAAAGACTTCGAATATACTATCAAACGAAATATACCAAATATCCAAAAGACTTCGAATATACTATCAAATGAAATATACAAAAAAAACCCCCAAGAAATACCAACTACGCAATAGATTGGTGCTTTGTTATTAGATCGTTTAGCTAATCATACTCTGATATTCAAACATATCAATCACTTTCTTGGGGAAAATATGACAGATAAGATGATGGTGCTAGCTGTCACTTATGAAATTTCTCAAGAGAGATAAATGGAGCCCGGATGAAATTACACTTGTAATCTAAATCATTAAGAGCTTGGGCACTCAGAGTCGAAAGTGCAGAGAAAATGCTGCAGAAGAACGAATGAATCATTCATAAAGGCTGACTCACACCTTAACCTTCATAGACAACTTCTGCTACTCATTCATGACTCTCCGTGAACGCAGAAATACAGATAGAAGACGAATGACTGACGTTGAAGGCGTTTGACAGGCGCTCGACGGACGCATATTTTGACGTCCAGTAAGCGCTATAATTCGCATTTATGCGTAAAGTCCCAGTCACATAGGACCCCGGAAGCAACACGAGTCACCCCGACTCGTTGTTTTGAGGCAGTTAACTGTGAATTAACAAAGAGTGGGCGTGAATCGTGTTGCTTTCAGGGTCCTATTTGACCAGGGCTTTAACGGTACGTCGTAAGCACCGAGCAGACATTGGCTATAAACGCAAAAGTGTGAGTCAACCGTGAGGGAAGACATTCAAACCGCCCCAATCGTCTTGAGAATACCTCCTAAAACCGTTCATTCCTTGGTCCCATTTGCCGCCTGGTATATCAATTTCAAGTGCGATCTTTAGACAACTGGAATAAAATGCATATTTCTGACACGACGGCCAATCCCAGGTAGGTTTTGGTTGAGTGATTATGGTGTTAGACCCTTTGAAATTGTCAGCGGAAGCATTCATTAAATTGTTCGATTCCTATATTGTCCCATTTGTACATGAGAACGCCTGAGACTTGATCCAATTATCGTTAACGTTCATCACCCGTCTTTGTGGTGTTTCGCCAAAGGAAGACTTTAAGTGCGGCATTTAGGTCGACCGGTATTGGTATTTGTGCTTAATGGCGGTAATCTGACAAGTATTCAACACAAGAATTGCCACCAGTCATTCTTAATGTCCTTCCTTACTTGGTGAAACTTAAAAGAAAGATGAGAGTAACAATAAACCGAATGTGGTAACGATGAGAGCCGTACAACTATCGGCCACTAGGTGACACTGTGCCCCCTCTTCATTTAATTATTTGCTGGAAAAATTACATGAAGGAAATATTATATAGATAGAAAGAGGGGAAATAGGCAAAAGACATTTCAGGAAAAAATGACGTAAAAAATGACTCTGAAGAAATAATTATACTAAAGAAGCATTGGAGTTAAAATAAAATGGTAAAAAATGAGGGTCCTACAACTCCCGGCCACTAGTTGACATTATGCCCCTCCCCCTTCATTCAATGATTTCCTGGAAAGAGCAAACGAGGGAAAGGGTTCAGAGAGAGAGAGAGAGAGAGAGAGAGAGAGAGAGAGAGAGAGAGAGAGGGAGAGAGAGAGGTTGATGTTTCATAAGCATTTTTTTTCAAAAGGAAAAAAGGACTATATCTAAAGAGGGAGAGGAAGAAAGAAAGAGAAAGAGCGAGAACGAGAGAAATAGAGAGAGAGAGGGGGGTAGAAAGAGAGAGAGAGAAATAAATAGCGAGAAATAGAGAAAGAGAGAGAGAGAGAGAGAGAGGGAGAGAGAGAGAATGGAAAGGAAGGGGGAGACAAAAGAAATGTCAGAAAAAAAATCAAGAGCTGAAAAAGAACGACTCTGAAGAAATATACAAAAGAAGTATTGAAAACCAATAGTTACAACATAGAAATATAAAACAAAAGTATATCTCTATGGTTACAATGAACATGTGGTAAAGATATTATATCATCTATCGGCCACTGGTTGGCATCATGCCCCCTCTTCATTCAATTATTTCCTGGTTATCAAGAAATCTCTCTTCATTCTCGTCAACAGTTATCATCCTATTCATTCATATCACCATTCGGTGAGAGAAGTAAGTCAAGTGGAATAATATAGGTGTTNAGAGAGAGAGAGAGAGAGAGAGAGAGAGAAAAAAAAAAAGAAGAAGACTTTTCAGAAAATACAAAAAGATAGGGGCTGGAGTGAAACTGGGGTGAACCGGTTAGTATCTTTAGAAAAGAGAAAATATAAACAGATTGAGAGGAAGGAAGAGAGAGAGAGAGAGAGAGACAGACGGAGAAAGAGAGACAGACAGACAGACATAGAGACACACACGGAGAAGGGGTGAAGAGAAAGAAAAAATAGAAAGAAAATAAGAAAGAAAATCAAATCGAACTATTTCGAAGAAGAATGCAAAAGAAGTACATGAGAGTAACAATAAACCAAATGTGGTAAAGGTGATGGTCCGAGATCTATCTGCCGCGAGTTGACACTATGCCCCCTCTTCATTCAATTATTTCCTGGTTATCTAGAAATCTCTCTTCATTCTCGTCAACAGTTATCATCCTATTCATTCATATCACCATTCGGTGAGAGAAGTAAGTCAAGTGGAATAATATAGGTGTTGAATTTCTTGAGTCTTACGTACAGGAAAAAGGCATCACTGCCTCTCGATCGTGAGGATGCAACTACACTGCAAAAAGTGTTGGGGGAATAGTCGACCCGAGAAACTATTGCGCAATGTTTTCATCATCTGTTAGGCAAATATATATTATCTATTTTAAACTTATCAAATCATGTTTTGCCCAATAGTTATTACAGTCCACAATTAGCCTAGTAATAAAAACAAATTTTGCTTGAAAATGAGGAAAAAAATTGCCTAAGTTGGACGGGTTGACCTTTTGCCTCACACTTTTTGTAGTATATACATGTATAACGATGAACTATTCAACAATGCAGTCTTAACCCGAAATTGAGGGATATTATGAATAAGTTATCCAACGGGTTGTTCACCCATTTCATCTAATGATGGTGTTGATGATGGCATATCGAAGTCGGACCTTGGAAAGTCTGAATATTTAGAACACGATATAAGCTATTTCTGTGTTATATATAGAGTGGATCATGGACAATAGATCCGTACGACGTTTATTAAACTGTGCAGTCACAACAATCACAAGCCGGTTCCGATTACAAAGAAGTATTACACAGGAGCAATGCATTGGCGTTCGACTTAACTTTCCGGAAATAGATTATATCATGTTTTAGTTATAAGTCACTTTAGGATTAGTTTCTTAACAATTAAATTGAATCAAACACTGATTTGCATTATCAACATATAAAGTAAATACAAGATAACAAGGTAACATATAATGCAAAAACCCTGCAATCAATGCTTGGGTTGGGGTTGCCTTAAGAAAAACAAGAAGAAACAAAATTTAATCACATATCGCGCATGAATCAAACCCTATATGGGAAAAACTGGACGTTGTGTCGTGTGCCTGTGATCAAGATATTTGGGATAGTCACAAATGGCTTCAGTTGGTTCCTGCGCAGCGGGTTCGAGCCCCGGTCGCGTCTTTCGGATGATGACGTTAATGGTCGGTCCTCTTTCTGTCTTCTTCTCTTGGCGTACGTATTCAAAATTAATTGTACAGAAAAAACATTCAGGAAATTCTCTCTATCGCCCAAAACAGACATTACTTTATTTTGACGTTTTAATGATAATGATTCTATGAATCTCTAACATTAAGTTTTGTTACTGCTAACCAGATTCGGATAGCTTTCAAGAAGTTACAAATACATTAACTCTAATGTTTGGTCAAGATTCTCCTGTCGGGTACGTCCGTTTAAAATAGAAAGGTGTTGAATAGACATTCTAGGTATTCCGATACGAGACATCGTCTTCACAGCTTACAAGAAGAGCATTGCAGGGTGACAAGGACATTCGTAGTCGACATTTATCCTCCCGAAACAAACATGAAAATAGACAGAAAATTCTAGACCACCAGTTCGGGCGAAAGTCTATCAACATCGCTGTAACACGGGGGATGGGGGGGGGGGGGAACGTTTACTTCACGTCCCATCTGCACAAATTGTTTTACAAAAAGTAAGAGCATTACAGGGTGATGAGGACATGTCTAGTCGACATTTATCCTACCGAAACAAACAAGAAAATAGACAGAAAGTTCTAGGTCACCAGTACATGCATCCATGTTGTAACACAATATTTGAAAACCGTCAGACAGAGAAGGGGGGGGGGGGGGGAAAACGTTTTCCTTCATGACGGCCTTACTTGAAATAAGGCGACCTGCACAATTTCCTCTTTTTTTAAAAAGAAGAGTTCACAAATTACAAAAAGAGCATTACAGGGTGACGAGGACATTTGTAGTCGACATATATCCTACCGAAACAAACGTGAAAATAGACAGAACTTTCTAGGTCACCAGTACATGCACAACTTGATCAACGTCGTTGTAACAGAAGATTTGATAACCTGGGACGGGAGGGGGACGTTTACTTCACGTCCCATCTGCATCAATTGTTTTACAAAAATATAGTTTAGAAGAAGAGCATTACTGGGTGACGAGGACATTTGTAGTCGACATTTATCCTACCGAAACAAACATGAAAATAGACAGAACTTTCTAGGTCACCAGTACATGCACAACTTGATCAACATCGTTGTAACAGAAGATTTGATAACCTGGGACGGGAGGGGGACGTTTACTTCACGTCCCATCTGCATCAATTGTTTTATGAAAATAGTTCAGACGAAGAGTACTTTCCTGGGCGACGAGGACATTTGTAGTCGACATTTATCCTACCGAAACAAACCTGAAAATAGACAGAAAATATCTACATCACCAGTACGGACACAACTTTATCAACATTGTTGTAAAATAATATTTGAAACCCTGGGACATGGGCGGGGGAGGGGGATGCTTACTTCACGACGGTCTTACAAGAAATATAAAACCATCTGCACAACTCACTTCGCGACGAAATATAAGACAATTTGCACATTTTTAGTGGACCGTCCGTAAAGATTAATTAACAGGGCGAGGAGGACATTTGTTGTCGATTGGGGTCATTCAATCCGTGTTTTTATGGAGTGACGATAGCCAAAGGATATTATTGCACGAAGACAAATAAATCCCGACATAACAACAATCAAGAAGACGCTAACTTCGCGGTGGCCTTATAAGAAGTACAAGGTCATCTGCACAACGTTTTCATGGACCCTCCCTAAGGATTCATTAACGTCCATTGGGTTTTCAAGAAGTGACAATAGTCGAACGTTATTATTGCAAATAAATCCCGACATATCAACAATCAGAAGGACGATCACTTCATGACGGCCTTACAAGAAATATAAGACAATTTGCACAAATGCTTCATGGACTATCCAAACTGGGCCGTATTGCATAAAAAGTTGCGTTTAAACGCAAGTCGGAAGATTTAACGCAACTCTATTTTTCAACCAATCAGGAGCGCGTATTTAGGACTTGCGTTTAATTTTCAGAGTTGCGTTTAAACGCAACTTTTTATGCAATAGGGCCCAGATTTGTTAACAGGGCGACGAAGGTATTTGTAGTAAATGGATCCATTCCAACTGCGTTTTTTTACGAAGTGACGATAGCCGAAGATTATTGCCTAAAAACAAATAAATCATGACACAGCAACGATCAAATGTAAATGCATGCAGATAGTTTAAAATGACATGTTTTAATGACATTGTAACTGGCATCGAGCATTATTACCCTTTGGCGATGTAAAGTTGTGTAAAGTTATCTTAACTCATAAGGAAATGATTATTGTTAGGAATAATACAGAACGATTGACCACAAACTAAGACTCGACGTAAATGGTCAAACTTGACTGAAACGCCATAAACTAAAAAACAAAAGCATAAACAACAGCAGTGACGCTATATTACGTCGAAATATTTTTTCTTAGATGCAGCGTCAGTTATTCAAGTTTCCTTGTAAGTTATACTATGGAATTATCACGATAGTGTTACATCACAGAACGGCAGAGACCGTCATGAACCGTAAAACGCACTAGTGTGAACTTGCCTTAATAACACGACGGATTTATACATTCTCCTCGCTTCGTGTTCATACGGTCATTACATCTTCTTGGTTATTGACACTCACGAGTTCGCACATCGAAGTCAAGTGATATGCATTTCAAGCGTATCTGGGCCGTGGAGTATACGGAAAGAACATCTTAAAGTGGATACCTATAGACGCTACAAGAAGAAAAATCCTCTTCTACATTAAAAAAGCTACTTGGATGACGTTAGTCTTGTGCCAGAACGATGTAACCTCTGCATGTAGTCCAAAGGGCCAGTCCCATTTAGAGGCTTGGATCGGACAAAGCACATAATGAGGAACGTGAATAAAACGAAATAATATTTTAAAGCAAAAGTAAGCAGAAGACCTACCCATTGCTCCTTTGAAATACAATTGAAATCGAGACCGGCTTAAGATTGTGATGTCAGCACAGTTCAAGACATGACGTATGGATCTCTTGTCTCATGACACACTTTATTTTTCGAAAGTGTTTTATATTCTGTTAGATATATGTTTTGCCGTCCTGACATGCAAAAATTGGAAGCAGACACGCATAATTAACACAACAGAACTTTTACCTTTATAGCTAATTTCTGCACAGCAGTTATATAATTTGAAAAACGCTCTATGAACGCGGGAATACGGAGGAAAGACACCTGACCGACGTTGAAGGCGTTCAGCGTATGCACAGACTGACGTCATCTCATTTTTCTTTCGTGTTTTGGCGTTTACAATGCGTTCTTCAAAGTTTATGAACGCTGGAAAGACGTTGATTATAAATGAAATAAATGAAATGATTGAGCCTGAACCCTTATCCAAGCGTGTCCCTATGTATTTTTGCACATGCGAGGCCGATGGCTCCATGTTGGCTGTTGACTCTACTGTGCAACTGAACCTTGAGTGAGGTTTTCGCGCCATTTTGGCATACAAAGATTGGGCTACAACTGCCGCCGTCTGCGTGGAAGTGTTGGCTACTTTTTGGCGGGAAAATTTTCAGGGTCTCGAATGTGGGGCAAGAGGTATGTGATGCTCCATGTGATAGGGTAGTAGCCGTAAGGATATTTGAACGTTCCCACTGCTACCCTTTTGCCTTTGGCGACGACATCGCGCTTATAAATGTCGTGGGCGTGGACGAATGTTCTGGTGGGGTGGTGCACAACCGCGCAAGAATATTTGAAAGTGGATGTTTTTTTGTTGAGTTTTTGGAGCAATGGTTCGGAGATTGATCCTTTATCAGTTAACAGAACTCAATTTCAATTCGACCTTAACACCAATGGATCACCAATCCACTATCGGTTAATACGGGTAGAAGGGTGTAATGACATATCGGGGAAAGTGCGGTTTCAATAGGGCCGCGAAGTTCCGCATTGAAATGTTGCAGATCTATTTTTCATGAGATCCTTGAAAACAAGCTGATCGCCGAACATTCGATTCTCTTCTCTAACATCCATCGTGACAATGGAAACGTTGTCGAAGGAAGATTAGGTGGTCTCTCGATTGAAAGAGAGGGAAAATTAAGAGGTGCAAGTGATATCATTTGATAAGGACCCTCATTGACGAATGTATCATTGGCGTAGTGCGGTCAAGTGACGCTTTAACGCGGCCTCTCTGCCGCCATCAACAATACGCTCGAACCCGCGCTCACCCACGCTCCCAAATAGTACAACCCGGTGCAAACCTAGTCTGCCGAAACAGACCCTTAGCTTTTGTTTCACAACTTTCAAGGCGCATTCTTCCCTGTCTGCACTCCAAACCTATACAACTTTTCAAACACTGAAGCTCTACCAGTCATAATGACACAGGCAGTAGGTAGTCTAGCGCTACTCTTCTCGAGACAACTTAGATTTTACACCCGAATCCAACATTGTCCAATTTTGGTCTGTACTTGCAGGCTAGAGCGAGGCGACTTTGGGTATTCGAAGCTCCAACGGTTGACACCAATCGGAAAACGAGGTCCTCCTCGAAAAGGTGAAAATGCTACAGGTTTGAGAAGTTGGTGATCTCAATCGACTTGACTCAAATCAAGGAATTCAAAGTTTTTGAAAGATGTATAAAAAGAAAACCGTAAAGAAAGTAAAAAAACTTCTGCACGAGTGCATGCTGCCAAGGATCTGTTGACACAGAATGGCGTCACGAAACTTTTTGCACACGCCCTCGCAGAAATCGTTTGGATTTCAAAACCATTCAAGCTTTTCGATTGATTTTAGTTATAGCCACATTGAGACATCGAGAAAGAGTGATTGTTCGTATTTCTATTTAAGTTGAAAATAGTTTTGGTAATAATACAACTCAAATGTTCTCACATTGTTTTTTTTTCATGACGCAGAGAGCTGTGATACATGCTGAAATCCCCCCTATTTTTATAATTTTTTTTCCCATTTTTCTATATATTCTCTAAAGCCCAGTCACATAAAATCCTCTAATGGACACGATTTAACTAGAATCTTCGTCCAGGGATAGTTAACGCCGTGTTAACTTTACAACCAGTCGAGTTGAATTGTGAATCGACTTATATGTGACTGAGGGGATGATGCCACAAAGTTGCCCTCAATTACAAGATTCGATCAGAAGCATTGTTTCATATTCGTCTTGTCAATTGATTTCTGATTGATTACAACGTTGTAGCAACATCTCTTAGACTATGTTTCTTTTAACACAATTTTTAAAGGTCTTATTCAAAGTCCTAACATAACTACACATGCTCTAAAAGACTCACAGGCTGTAGCTCGTATATGTAACAAATTAGATTCATGATTGGATTCAACATTTATTAGAAGAAGTATACATTCCTTCTCCCCCGTCGAGTAAAACATACTCCAATGAAATATAGATGCACATGAGGGAAGATGTTTGCTCAGATTTTTCTGGGACAATAATCCAAGCCCTTCAGAATGAGATGAGATCCTATGTGATAGTTATAATCATAATGGGCTGTGACTAAAGCTCAAGTCACGTAGAGTCCCGATTGAACACGATCCAATACGATTCTTTGTTAATCCTGAACCCTGTAACACAAGAGAGAGAGAGAGAGAGATGCGATAAATCGCAAAAGAACCATAATGTTAAGGTACAATACAAGCCACTGAATGTATTCAACCTACTTTTTTATTTCCAAAAAATAATCACATTTCAACTAGCAACCACTAGTCACATCGTATTTAATGGACCAGTATGTGTGAGTAAGTTATGCGTGAAGTGGCGAGTAAGTACGTGATTGCCAGTTTACAAATCCATGTGTGTTTGTGTGTGTGTGTGTATGCGAGCACGAGGAAGTCGAAAGCACGTACTTAGGACGAAACGACAACATCCCCGGGACTAGCGGGGACCGTGTCAATTAGAATGGGATGTCACGATCAATCACACTTTGGGTAATGGTAACCTCCTTTTCTCCCCGATATCTCGCCTGTGATTGGT
>BQKZ01002054.1:47538-74003 GCA_036244855.1 Temnopleurus reevesii
GCCGATAGGCAGTATTGAGAGCAAAATATGCGATATACGGTAGATGACGATAGTGATGATGTGATGAAGGTGACGACAACTATTCCGATGATGATGATGACGATGATGATAGTGATGGTGAAGAAATAGAGATGATAATGATAATAATAACGACGACATTAGTGATAATGATGGTGATGGTGACGATGATAAAGACAATGGAAAACAGTTATACAAGTGCGTTATCCAAAACTGCTGAACAATCAAGGAGAAGTTAGCTCACAAAACAGGAATCGCAAATCATGATAAAAGGAAAAAAAAAACTAACACACATGCAACAACTCAAAAGAACAAACAAATTTTGTCGACTGTCACATTCTAACAGTTATAAAAATCCACAAAGGCACGTTTACCTATTTTTATCGATCCAGTGTACTTTTTGACTACGTGCTTTAAGTCGGAACGGAAATAAAATCGAGTTTATCCATGAGTTATGACTCTGGGGGATGGCGCTTTCTTAATTTTTGAATAAACGAATGCGTGATGATTAAGATATCTGACAACATTTGGGCTTATGTTCACTGGGGGATTTTAGTTCATAGGGAAGAGCTAAGTATTTTGATCAAGACAGAATTGACACGGTTGAGCATATGAGTGACAATTCTATCAATTTGTTCCATTCACAATATACAGTAAAAATGTAATATAACGATACATTAAAATAAAGATTAGAGCAAAAGTGTTAAATCTGGTAAATAATTACTCGGTAAATAACAAACGCAGAATCTCTCGTTTTCAAAATTATGCATCATTCGGTCAAGATTGCTTGTATTGGATGTGTGTAAGAAAATAATAAAGAATTAGACGTTCGAAAGTTCTCATCTAAACTCTTTTTTTTTAATTTTGTAACACAGAATCATGATACAGAAATTAAAAAAAAAAGTTATTGGTATTTCAATCAAAAAATTGATGGGGTATTCGCTTCTTAATTAGATTGAGGGTACCATGCATGGCGGTGTTCTTTAAGTTACGAAATATTTTAAGAACGAAAGGGATCATCATTATGCTGAATACTGATACATAACACGTTAGATTGGATATCGTCACATAACCTCACACACGATGTATACATTTACATTAGTATATAATTATAATCTTATAAAAAGACAAATAAGAGAATCAACATAAACATATGATTTTCATATCGAGCTATCTAAGGTAGATATGAACATGTTGAAATAGAAAGTGAGAGTGGTGGATGGGTGGTGGAAAGAGAGAGAGAGAGAGAGGGAAGGACAACGAGATAAATAGAGAAAGAGAGAGAGAGAGGGGGGGAGAGAGAGAGAGAGAGAGAGAGAGAGAGAGAGAGAGAGAGAGAGAGAGAGAGAGAGAGAGAGAGAGAGAGAGAGAGAGAGAGAGAGAGAGAGAGAGAGAGAGAGAGAGAGAGAGAGAGAGGGAGCTTGAGTATTTGTAAGGTTTTGTGTGTGTGCGTGTTGTGCGTTTTCTCTTTCCAGCCAACACCAGCACGTGCATTTTTCCATTAGGGAAAATTGAACAAATCATGTAATAAAACAAGATGAAGATAGAGGATAAAAAGATAAGCGTGGGCATAAGCCAGAAAATACTGGCATAACAAAAGACAAACGCTACTTAGACAAACTAAGAAGAGATTTCCGAAGTAGATTTAAGATCATTGGAGGCAATCTATTGTCACTCGATTTAACCGTGTGCAATATTACGTAACTCGACACACTAATTTCAATTTCTCGAGAGACCTCACTCTAAATGACTTCCTAAATCCATTATTCAAATGATTTACACGCTGATTTCAATTCTAATCACTTTGTCATTGAATTACTACGACATTAATATCGTAATGGCGCAATCAAAGCAATTTCATTTCAAACTGTCTGGCCTATTTAAATATGTTTAAATGGACAAAAATTCAACAAAATGCAAAAATAAAGAAAGTTAAACAATGACGCTGAAAGTTGATTGTCGTTGTAAAGATTCCCTGACAAGAAAAACAAACAAAGAATACAAAATCCGACCATCAGTTTTTGTGTCACCATTTGTCGTTCGACGCAAAGAATTTAAAAAAAAAAGAAATTACTCACTAAAACGGTCATATATCTGTATATACAGGATATCTTTGATAATCCATTCCACGAAAACTTTTCAACACATTATTTGTGCATTACAGATTCAATACGGTGACATTATATTTAATTGAAACATTTTACAAAGAGAATTAAGATGAAACTTTTGACAATTTGGAAAATGAATGGTGATTGAATTTGTTTTTAAAATGATTCCTGTTATGGTCCATGCGCTTGATAATTCGTCCAGGGCATCCAAAATGGTGTTTCTCTAAAAAAGATACAGCACCAATTGAGACTGTAGAACGTTTCCTTTCCCCTTTCTCGTTTGTATTCCAAACAAGTACCACAGAAATGTCATTTATAAAAATTACACACAACAATAATTGAGACGTTGAAATGTTTCCTCCTACCCTTACTCGTTTGCATTCCAAACAAGTACCCCAGAAATGATGACACGACCCATCTATCAGTCTCTGAAGGTGTGAGAACAGTCGCTTTTCGGGCGGAGGAATGTCTCGACTGTTCCCAGAATTTTGAGAAGATGCGCTCTTAAAATCCCCCCGTTAGCCATGGCAACAACATCGAAAATGACGCGGGATTTTAGAAAACAAGGCGGTTGTCAACTTGCATAATTAATGATGGACGCTTTTATAGATGGACAATCGGAACAAAATGACCATAATACTTTTCCAGGTATTTTGGAGCTATGACACAAAAGGGATGTTGTGTATTCAAGAGCTTTAAATTATTCAATCATGCATCTAAAAAAAATCTATGACTCGTTGGGGAACCTAAAATGGTAAAAGAGTGTTATTATTAAGTATTCTACTACCTTTTATGGAACTTTCAAAGCTTCCGAATACGGGGCAAAATTAGAAACATTCACAGTTTTTTTTTCTAAGCATTTATTTAGCAACAAATAATGAATCTTTTCTTTTAAATCATGACTATATACCTTTAGAATTAAACATTTATTCCCCCCCCCCCCAAAGCAATTGAGAAGTGAAGGGTCGTGACCATTATTGCCCTTATAAATGGGAATAGATATTAAGGACCCAATCTAATCTACCATTTACTGTGATGGCAATATCCTGTAATTTAGAAGTAGAAGAGGTGGATGGTGATAAATAGGTCGACATTTGGGACTCGTCACGTTAAGAATCGACAGAACTCGCTGGAATTCAAAGCCAGTTGAAATTTTGTGTGCAATTTGTGTGCATTTTTGCATGAACCAATGAACTTTAAGCAATTTGTATCTTGCGTCTTGCAGTAGAAGTAAATGAGGAGTAAAGGAAAATAAGCTTCACATTTGTTTCTTTTGATTTCCCAAATATCTGATGCTTCAAGATAGGTTTGTCATGAAGTCATGCAAACCAGGTAACCATAATCCAGAGCGTAACATAAAAAGTTATAATCAATCGTACGATCGAGCATATAAGTCTATGATGATGATAATATGAGTTTTGTTTTAATATAACGCTTTATCAGTTCCTATCGAAAGTGTCCAAAGCGCTCACATTATCATTACTCATTCATTTTATCAATACATTCTATTGATATCAAGACGCCTGTAAGACCAAGAAGTTATATTCCCTGGTTAGACGCGCGTACTGCTTAACGAACCACAACACGGTTGTTTCCTATACCGGTACCCAAATAGCGTCTAGGTGAGAGTGACTAGTTTGGGTAAATTTCTTGCCAAAGGAAATTTGTGTCGGCGGGAATCGAGCCCGAGACCCTGTGATTGAAGTCCAAGGACTAAACCACTAGACCGCGACACCTCCAAAAGTCATGTATAAGAATTTTAATTGATCGTAAAATTATATTTTACGGGGTTCAGAAGTACGGTACAAAAGCTTATCATCTCAACCTTGGCAATATAACTGCATTAAGGCGCCACAGAGAAATGCTTTTTCCCTCTTAGATGTTCGGTTTGTGTTATAAGACACTAGAGACATATCAAAATAAATCACGCTGGTATGTTTATCCATAAAACCAGGTTTTGAAATAATAAACACGTCCAAAAAATCTCCTAAAATCAACACCATTGTCATGAATCTTGTCAAAATGACGCTAATCTTAATTCACATTACCTGCCATTTCCTCTGTAAACATGTATCTCTAGACGATACATTCAATTATCGTCGATGTTTACATAGACTTGCAACAACATTCTGAGTACACAAACATTGCAAATCATTTTCTGAATCTCGTCATATCTCACCGAGTCTAACGAATAATTACCTCTGCCTTTCCAACATGTAGACCTTCTTCCTAAATTCATTTTTCCTTCGATCGCTTTAATATAAATCCATGTTTTGACACAAAGTTATCTTCTTCCACTATCACTGGTATTCTATATTCCATCATACTCCAATTTAAATTCCACTTCTTTCAATCCCTCATAATCAATCTCCCTCTCTTTTTTTCTTCCTACATTTCTCTTTCATCCATCCCTCTCTCTGTCATAATCATAACTTCAATTACCAATCGATGTTTGTATAGAATTTCAACAACATTTGGGGAGATCAGCGTGACGGCAGAAAACGTGATTTGCCGCGGGCCGCGTCTCGTAGAAATTAGATATCATAAATTGTTAGGACGTCCCCATGTAATAGTTATGATATAACGCAGAGTATGAAGAGCGTTTGGCATGCAGGGAACGATGTGAACTTAAAGGGTATATGATAAAAAATGATAATAACATGTTAGTTGATAGTATACACAAACTAAGTCCCCATAAACATTCAAGATGAAAAAAAAAATGTCTAGTTTTCAAGACATTGAATTTATAAAACTGATCGATTCTTATGAATAATCAAAAGACGACTTTACACAAAAACTAATTTACACAGTGCGGAGACTATTTACACAGCGAAATAAATGAACGCAGACACAAACTAATGAAAACGCATAGTTAAAGAGCTCGCGCGGAGCATAAATCGAACATACGGAGTGTTACTCAATCGTGGACGTTTATTTGCTCTTCTTCTTTCGTATGAGTGTAGTATTGTTTTATGCCACATCCTGCAGTTGGGTGAGCCAGTCAGTCTAGGCATCACAGAGGTTCGATAGGTCAGTCATCCCATTAGGTGGTTGGAGTACCGGGCAGTCGTAGATGATGTGGTCTGTGGTCTGTTCACCTGCTCCACAGACACAGGCTGATGATTCTAGGAGTCCCCAGCGGTGCATGTTGGCATTAAATCTTCCAACCCCGGTTCGCAGTCCGTTCAGCGTTACCCAGTTCTTCCGAGGGAGCTTGGAACCAGTCGGGGCTTTGGTGTCCGGGGAAACTGTGAATTGTCGTGGTCGGGCCGTCCCTTCCCAGCTCTTTTCCCACTCTTGGATTAGGCTGAAATCTGATTTGCTGAGGTCAGCAGCATGCCCAGAGAAAAGGTGACGGGATCGGAGACGTTGGCGACCTAGGTCTTGGGATTCACGTATTAGCCTGTGCAAGGGATGATCTTCGGTAGCAAGAGATGTATTTGTCAACTTATCAGTCAGGTTCTCTCGACGTAACCTTGGTGGCGCAATTCCTGCAAGGACCGGGAGGAGATCAGTGGGTGTCTGCTTAAAATTCCTTATAAACTTGCAATATATACCATGTTGGATTAATTTATTTTGATTGATTTTATGCACTTAAACAATATACAAATTCTATTTTTTTTTAACCGCAGAAACCCTTTAAAGAGGGCCTTTGAAATTCAGATTTGCGTTTCTCTGCCTATACGCAATCATATATGGATGACTATCAAATATGATTTTGTTGCGAGAGAGGAATATAAGTGAAAAGCAACATTTTAGCCTGTTGAATGAGGATTTTGTTTAGTTATACTTGTGTTGATTGTTTAAAAGGGCAGGAATTTGTTATTACTAAAAAGGGACTTCTGTATATAAATAAAGTGCACAATACAGGTACAGATTAATAATGGTCGGGATGCAAACGTTGATGTGAAACGACCTGATATGATTTACAAATTGCAAATACGTAATTATAACTTTGTGCAAGATTAGGAAATCATTTTTTGAGTAATCTGGCTTGTTTTAGTTTGAAATTGCCAACCGTTATTCCTACAGAGTGCTAGAGGAATTAGCAGCCCGCGGACATGGACCAAGATGAATGGATTTTCCGGTGGTATTGTGTGTGTAGTGTGAATTTGCATTCACTTTCCACGTAAGGCGGTGTGCTGTCGAAGAAAAATAATCATGGCGTTATTTTCTGTTTCGCGATAGTTATGCAATTTCTGGGCCGATTTTATCAAAATTTTGCTATTAAAAGCTGTATTTTGGTGATGTTTTTACCACATGCAGATCACAAGTTATTTAAATATCTGAAACACCATCTCATGCAAACTGATCCTGGTCGTAATGAAACACAGTATTTAAAGCTGGCAAAGCTATCCCGTCAACTCCGTATAATCACCTCACATCAAAAATTATCAAACTTTACAATTATTCAAATGGATCTCAGTAATCCTCAGCATCACCAACATTAACATACTTATGAAAGAGGTAAAATATCCTTAAAGGGGCATTCGAGAGAAATGAAGAGCTCACTTGGAAAAGGAGTTACATCTATGTCAATCAAAATTGAGATATTGGAATCACCACATTATTTGTCATGTCTTGACTGTGATAGCAAATTCAAAATCCATTTTTAGTGTATCAAAAATACAAGTATTTCAGATTATATATATAGTTTTATATAAACGAACATACAGACCTGCGTAGGAAACACGTTTTTCTCCATTAAAGCCAAACGAATATACCTTACCCATTTGGAAATATAATCTTAAAATAGAATAATCGATATAAGATGACGACTCCATCTGCTTAGGAACACAAAGCCGGGAGAAAACAGTGAAAAATAAGATTTATTCTGGCTTAACTTCATTTTATTCTTCTCTTTAAATCAACAAGAAATCCAGGTACTTAAAACACCGCTGGGAATGGTAAATGCACGGAGGCAGATTGAGCAATTTCTGGCCGCTCAATTGGCATACAATTGGCAACTAAAAACCTGTATCTTATCACGTGATTGATAGCTGGTGCTGTAAGCAAAGCCCTAATTAAGCCATTATCTCTGCAGGCAGGAAAAGTGTTCACCAATCATGGTATAAACGAAGGAAAAAGAAGAGAAAATAACGAGGAAAAAATAACAAAAAGGATAGACATAACAAAAATTGTAGATAAGACGCGGAAAAAGAAAAGAAAGAGACGTGAAGAAGGGGGGGGGGCAAAGAGAATATGGAAATCGTTAACCTGTTCGCAAATTACTAAGTCATCATGAGCGTAGATTTACATGAAATTTCCGATCATAAAATTTGCATTTTTGCACTCAGCTTAGAAAAGTACTTAGGCATTTTGAGACCGCAAATCCTGATAAGTAGAACCGGAGAAATAAAAAGATTTGAAGCGAAATCGCAAAATCTCATAAAATCTCGGACTATATCATGCCCCTGGTATAGAATTAATTATAATCTTCCCCTGGAAAACTGACAGATCAGCTCGAAAGTGGCTACTTTTTTCCGAAGACAAGTTTACCTCGAGGTTTGGCGGTGTTCAATTAATCATCTCTAAGCAAATTCAGAGAGGTATACAAATGACGCAGTGATGGGGAAAATATACAGAGCGGTAATCGAGCATGAATGAAAAGGAGTCATAGAAAAATTAAGCACACTGTACGTGCTGTTTTACCAGCCCAAATCACACACACATAAAAACAAATAATGATGAATTAAGAAAAAAAGATGAGTAGAAAGTATTAAATTTAAAGTACAAAGCGGACCCGCAAGCTTTTTGAGTAGAATTATGCACAATCCAATCTAAAAAAACTAAACCTGAGTTTATTGTCAACGTTTGGCCAGCGTCCATGACGCTCTGTGAACACATAAATACGGAGCGAAGACGCTTGACTGACATTGAAGTTTTTTGTCTGGAATTCGACGCACACACACAACAAATAAGAACTCACATATTTGAGTAATGTGACACTATAATGACACACAGTTGAGTATTTTCATTGATATACTAACCGGTGTGTCATTATAGTGTCACTTTTTGCAACTTTACTCAAATCCATGAGTTCTAGTTTTATGTGTGCACATGCCTTAGCGTCGACAAGGCTTCGTCTCCTCCTTATTTCTGCGTTCACGGAACAGAATTTACACTGCCTTTCTAAAGACCGACTCACACCTTTGCGGATCAGACGGTAGACTGATGTTCGGCTTGCGCCCAAAGAGCGTACGCCGGCCGTCAGTCCACCGTATGACATGCGTCTTTGTGCATCCAGGGAGCGTTTTTAATTTCCAAATACGCTCGGCCGCGACGCAAGCTAAAAACGCAAAGGTGTAAGCAGAAATTTACGACGCTCGATAGCTTATACAAATTTATGAACTAGAACGGAAGCTTTATCGTTAATCCTAGCTGTGACTTTCATCTTCCTCAATTGACCTTATCAATTACCAATGAAACCTTTCACCATTTCATGGATTATTGCACCGATACGTTAAATGGGTCAATACATTGAATTTTGGACAAATTTAGGCCAATGGAACAAGCTCAGGTGAGAATACAAAGCTGTCGGGTGAATATTGTAATTAAATAGATCATAAGCTTTATTGGTAAAGTGATGGAAAAGACAAGGAGCGCTCAGAAGTATACGACCGTGTCACAAATCTAGCTCATTAATACTCTCTCTTAATCCCGTGTCCGAGTGAACCGTATTAAGGTCTGACTTGAATTGGAAATTATTCCCGCTCTAAAATAACCCCTAAAAGCATCAAAACAAGTACTTTGGAAATAACACTGCTTTGCATGTGTCAGCGCAGGGGCCTGTAACAAAAAAGAGATACGATTAATCTTGGAATTGATTGCATCTCTTTGGTACACATTATCCCATAGACTTACGATAAATATTCATCGTAAGTTTAATTGCATCTTTTATGTTACAGGCCCCTCAACCTACGATGATTCTTTTTCTTTTACCCTTTTGAAAACTCTGAATTGTTATTTGGCCCTGACTGATTCTTGTTCCTGCAGAGCAAAAAACGCCGGTGTTAAATAGGTCCACACAAAAAGGTGAATTAATTAACATACCTTAAATCAATACTGACTGGTAATATTTATCTGGTTAAACAACGCGGGTATAGGTGTTTAGATTGAATCAATTCCAAACGGGTGTTATTTAAACAATTTTCTGGAGTGGACCTTTACAGATTCTGGCCTGGAACATTTAACACTATTTTTTTTGCAGTGAATGCAATTTGTAGAGTGCAAGTATCCACACTGCAGAGTGGTCAAGGCGCTTTTAAACCATTATTACCCTGACATTAGCTCCCATCATCACCAGCAGACCACATCATCTACGACTGCCCGGTACACCAACCACCTAATGAGATAACTGACCTATCGAACCTCTGTGATGTCCAGGCTTGACTGGCTCACCCAACTGCAGGATGTGGCATAAAACACTACTTCACTCATACGAAAGAAGACAAGCATTTTGAGGAATAAGTATTTCGATCAGGTACCAATTTACTACACCTGGGTTGAGTGCAGCACAATGTGAATGGATTTCTTGCTGAAGTAAGTAAACGCCATGTATGGGTTTCGAACTCATGACCCTCTGATTCAAAGAAGAGAGTCATAACCACTTCACTACGCTGCAACGCATCCACGCCTCCATCTACAAAATAACCTCCCCTAAAAGAAAGAGGGAGGATAACAAATCTCGCTAAAAACCGAAGGCCAATTCCCAATTCATGATCCATGTACCCATCCCAGGTTTGTTTTTCAGGAAATCGTGAAAATCGAGCTCCCCGTGAGAGTATGAATTCCATTCAAATTTGCAACTGAAGACTTGGCCGAGACCTATTCATGTACTTCAGATGTGGGTTAAGAACTCCTTTCATGTCTTGTATGTCATATCAATGATTGGCCTCATGCATTAGCTAGATCACTCCGCATGTTGTGTTATTCTTTCGCTACATTTTTTCTTCAGTCTTACTCCTTTTTCATTATCTACCCATCCTAATGTTTCTATAATTTCAGAATGATGACGATTGTAAATATTTGCATTACTGTGAAGCCCGCCAAAAGGTTATTTGCGTGGGCATGTTTCTTTGTTTAAATATTGAGATCTCTGTCATTTATTGTCTTTCATTCATGTTTAGCAGGAGCATGGATTGTTTGCCACGGTTTTCATCCATTTTTTTCTGATTAAACAAAAAGTCATGTCTGTAACCATGCGTATTAATTCCATCTGTAACAATGCGTATATTAATGGTCCTTTCTCTAATGTTGTTTCTACAAGTTCTCGTGACGTTTGCATGTAGGGCCGAATGAAACATTTTTTCTGATTAAACAAAAAGTCATGTCTGTAACCATGCGTATTAATTCCAACTATAACAATACGTATATTAATGCTTCTTTCTCTAATGTTTTTTTTTCTACAAGTTTTAGTGACGTTTGCATGTAGGGCCGAATGAAACATTACTGGAACATTTTCAGTAATAACAGAACAATTTTAAGTTTGTTCGTCGTTTACACGAGAAAGATTTTGACGTTTTCGTTTTACCCGCTCGCTATGTCGCTCAAAGTCGAACGTTGTCTGTCTGCCTCAGGTCGAACCCACACCTTATACGATCGGCTTAATATCCGATTTTGGGATTGAATCGTGGCAGCGTTCTATTTTGGTATTTTGAAAAGTAAAGTCTAACTTATTCTTGCTTTGAAAAGCTCATATGAATACTAAACGTACGATTTCAAGGGAAAAATCGAATTCAAATCGACTGCTTTGATTTCTTTTATGAATCGGAGCCAATTTGGTGCAATTTTCGGATTGACTATTCATGTAATAGTATAACAGTACTAAATTGCACTCTGTATTAAATATTACTCTATTATTTATCCAAGGTAATCACTTTCTGCCGTGAGCTCTTCTTCCTGCGGAAATCTGCCTAACATAAAGTTAGTCTCCAGTCTTAAATCCCGATAGTCTGGCAAGAAGGCAGGTGTTCCGAATTTTAAGAGTCTTTGATATGACTCGGCCGGGGATCGAACCCACGACTTCATGTGCATAGGGTAGACGCTCTACTACCGAGCCACACATAACCAACAAATCGTCACCGACTTTCCGAACCGGCCTACTAGGTGGTTGCACAAACCAGTAATATCAATTCAATTAAAAAAAATGATATTAAAACAACATGAATTTGAGTCGTATGCCATTGTACTTGACGCTATCATATTCAAGCAACGCCTCCATAGATACAGACCTGTTCGTAAAAAAACCCTGTTTTTTAATGGAATGGTATGTTGCTGTTCGTTTAAACAAACAAACAAAACACTCTAGAAATAAGGGGTATGGACCCTTTCGCATCATGATTATATTAACTCAATCGCACGTGCCTTTTCACAGCTCCAGACGACCGAATACCTAATGTTTGTATCTCATGTTACTCGCCAAAAGTACTCGAGCAGGGTCAGACAATGTTGCATTTCGCACAAACACCTTTACCCCCTTCTTCCTTAATCCAGGCTCAACGCATCATGATAACATTCAAGAAAATTTCGACGCCCAGTAACATTATATCTTTAATATCCGTCTATGTGTGGATTCAATGGTTAGCAAAAGTACGGAGTAGGTATGAGTTTCGATTTAGTATTTCGATGTCGCGCCTTCGGGGTTTTGGAGAAGATTAAAGCTCATCACACATGCTATACGACCGATTTACGATCCGATTTTCTTTATAAGAACGTGTAATTTTAGCTCCCAGAAGTATTTGAACAGATAGAGAACATCCGAGTGTGATTCGGGAAACTAAGATTAATATAAATATCAAGAAAGATGCATATTGCTAATTTTGTCAACGGAAGGAACACTAAATCGGCTCCGAGTCATAAGGATAGTTAGAACAGTCGGAGCAGTTTTACGATTTGAAAACCGATTTATTTCTCTTTTTTGTATCCGCTGCATTAAAGTCATTTGCTTAATATGCACATGAGTTTTTAAAGCTGGAATCAGTAAGACTTGATCTGTCCAAATACCCACAGCGAACGCTACAACCATTTATTTCTCAATAACCCGGCTGTAAGATATGCGGTCGGCTTTACACTTTCTCATCTGAAAAATTGTATATGGTCATAACCGTGGATTTAATCACCCATCACGATGATCATAAAAAATCCTCTTAAGAGAGAAAAGATAATCACCACCAAACCCTGCACGATCGATTGCGGACACTTTAACCAATGGTATCCTCGTCATCATACAAAACTTGTTTGAACTTTTGTTTCGTATGTTCATATCTTGCTTAGACGAAAGGCACGGTGGTTAAATAGTCCTTATAATCTCTCACTTAGGCATTTCCTATTGCTATTGCTCTGTGAAACTGACATTTAGACTTCTTATTAGAGTTGAAAACCTCACCATCCATAGGAAGGGGGTGGGGGTGGGGTGGGTAGGCAGGCCTGTGGATAGGACTGCTAGCTCGTCTGTCAAAGCAAGCACACGTATGTAAAATGTATTAAACGCGATAGCATATTTTGTTTCGTTTCATTGCAGTTTTAATTTATACAAACACTTCATTTAACTTTTGTCATGCTAAACTATTGAAGTGGGCTGATTTCATAATCGCCTTAATACGCAAGTCGGCTCTGGCCTTTAATAAATGTTATAGAGGGACATACGATTGTAATTGCGTTCTAGTTAATGTTGGGGAAAATCCTCAATCAAACCATTATCTCAGGAGAATAAAGAGTATAATTAATCAATTGTGGAAGCAGGCCAAAGAAGTAATTCCTCCAAGCACCCCGATGAAAATATATACCTACTAATCGTCGAGCACTCGCGAAACGTTATAGGTTTAACACGTGCCCCTGCTCGTATTTAGTTTTCTAAATAGTGCACGCACGGTGTGGGTTACGAGGCCGAGATTTCCTTTACATAACGAGGCAAGAGTACAGACAGTCGTTTAAGGCCGACTCACACCTTTGCGATTTTAGCTGCGTCTGCCCAGCGCTTTTGAAACTTAAAAAAAATAAAAAAAAAAAAAAAAAAAAAAAAAAAAGAAGAAAAAAAATAAAAAAAAAACAAAAAAAAAAAAAACAAAAAACAAAACAACAAAAAAAACAAAAAAAAGAAAAAAAAGGGAAAAATTTTAAAAATAAAAAAAAAAAGGACAGAAAAAAAAAAAAAAAAAAAGAAAAAAAAAGACATAAAAAAAAAAAACAAAATAAAAAGGGAGGAAATTACTGAGATTTGGGTCAGATATACAAAGGGGTCATTCGATTTATATAGAGAAAAATGGAAAGCGTGAATGAGTAAACAGATATGGGTAATAGGTGGGGACGAATAAGTAGGGAAATGGGTCGTGGTTGCATGTCAATTGAATGAGGAGTTGATCGTAATCAAATTGCTTGGGTGATGGTAATTTCATTTGGAACGCCCATGATATTCTTACTTTGAATCGAAAAGTGTTGAGAAATTTGTAAAGAACATGGTGTGCGTCCAAAGAGTGAGTGGTCCACATAAACTTCACTGATTTTTTTCTTTAAATGAATGATTATTGTGGTTTGATGGTGGATAATGAATGCATTTCTTACCTTAGCAGTAAGTTTGATAAAAGACGCAGCTGATAATAAGGTTTGAAAAGTACTTTGTCCGAAGATGAGAATCGACAAAACAACTGGAAAATATTCACAACCATTGCTGGTTAAACATTGTTAAAAGGGACTTTATCGTTCCCAAACCGGTATACTTCTGGATATTTCGTAGAAGATGCCTCAAGTGATCTGGGCAATTGTCAGACATGTTTCTTTTGATGTTTTCCCAGGCAATTTCCCAGCCTATTTTCTACTGTTATGAGAATCCAATAATTCAAGTTTGCCCAAATCACGTATGCGCCCTTTGTATTTGGCGCCAAATGAAATGCTCGAAAAATAAATTGTTTTGAAATCAGTTTGAAATCCAAATGGCAAAATGACAAAAAAATTAGAAACTATCGCAACTTCTATACAGGTTAAATGATCTCTTGTGGATGCAAGACTTCATAAATAATAACATGTTTAGTTGTTTCTGTCATAAATATTTTGTGAATTAACGAGACAATAATTATCACAAAATTAGCTAATGTCTGCCCCATAAACACTTCGCGATCTGTAAGCTGAAGAGGTGAATTAACGATAAAACTATGAAGGTGCCCGAAATTATTTGAAGTTGTTTAATCACTTAAAAAAATAATTTATCGCAAAATTGACACTTCCAAAAGTGTTAATCATGACCGTAATATAAGGGAAATGTTTACAGCAACTTCTTATTTTCGGTTGTTAATCCTGATTGCATTACCTTTAATATATCACCATTGGACTTTTTCGCCTTTTTCTATCCAATTTCACAAATGGACATGTGGCTATAGCATGGCTTACAAAAAATAACAAAGCATTGCTAATGCTATTCAAGCGCGCCACTCAAACATTGTGAATTCAATGTCAATAGTTAATCAAAACGAATTAAGTTGTCAAATAAAACGTCATACGTGTTATCACCATAGACGTATTATTATCACCCCCTGGTTATATAGCGAGTAAATTATTCAAGGCGGAAAATGGCACACAGAGGCACTTGTGCATCTAAAGGCTGACTCACACCTTTGCGTTTTTAGCCTACGTCAACCCAGCGTAATTAGAAATTAAAAACGTCCCCTGGGCGGTGTTTCACCAAGTCTTTCTTAAGGTTACGCTCGACTTTAAGATCGACTGTTTCAATTCTTGCGCTGGATGCGCGTACTATTATGGATTATTACGCACAAGAAGGGGTACCAGTCGAACGTAAAGTCGTGCGTAAAGTCTTTCTTATCTTGGTGAAACACCGCCCTGGACTCACAGCATGTACGTGGATCAGACAGTAGACTGACGTTCGGCTAGCGTCCAAGGATCGTACGTACGCTGACCATCAGTCCTCCGTATGACCTGCGTCCCGGGAGCGTTTTTATTTAAAAAAAAAACTGCTGGACCGACGCAAGCTAAAAACGCAAAGGTGTGAGTCGGCCTTAAAGAGTATTCTCGAGTACCGCATGTCAAAATGCGCCAAGGCCGAAACTCATGCGTTTAATCGAATCTCATAGCGGGGGATTTGTATAAGAGAAAAAAAAAACTGATTCTTTTTCGATTAATCACGCTCTGGTTTTTCAAAAGGAATAAAACATGAAGGGAGGATATCGATGGAAAGAGGCAGAGAGGAATAGTGAGAGGATGGGGAATAGGTATTGTGGACAAGGGTATGGTTAGGAAAGCAGACATAAAGGAAGTACACATCAAGCCAATACAGGAAATGAAAATGTCGGATAAGATTGCAATTTCGAAAAGGAACACTTCTGTAAAATCGGTCTTAAAGGTACTGTACATTATAATATATTAGTAATGGTCAAGAGATGCAAAAGCTGACATGAATCAAGGCGATGTATTCACAAATTGCTTTACATGCATACAGATGATACTGGGAGAAGACTTTTGCACATATTCTTGACTATTTTATCTTAAAATAGGACCCAACCGTTATTCCAATGGACAAAAATATGAATGCTTGTCTAGCGAGCCGGGAAGCATCAGGGTCCCGTAACATAAAGCTTTGCAATCGATCGTACGATTGATATCAATCGCAAGTCTATGGGAAATCATGTACAAAATTTTGCGATTGATTGCAAACTTGCTTTATGTTATAGGCCCCTGGTTGTATGTGTGTTGATTGTGAATTTCCATTCCATTTGCATGTGGGACGGTGTGCGAGTGAAAAAAAAACCCGACACACAGCTTCATTTCTGTTTTACGATAATTAAACCATTTCTGGGTGGATTTTATTAAAACAAACTTTGTACAAAGGGTGAATTTGTGAATAATATTACTGCAGCTCACGAAGTAATTGGATATCTGAAGCATCATCTCTCTCTCAGAATCAGTCTATATATTTAATGTGAACGAGATAACGTCAGTAATAATACCATAACATAACGCTTTAGCTGTATTGTTCGATGTACTGTTGATGGTTCTGATAAAGTTTTAGACGGAATGATAAAGTCAGTATTCTTCTTCACTAGGAATATACTCCTTCTAACAAACCGTTTTCCCAGCGGGCACCGCAATAAAACATGCACGCGTACAATATATGCATTTTTACCACTCCCTTGTGAGTATAATAGCAGGGCAATACAAGGCAGTGAATAATAAATTTATCCGAAACGTGGTCTCTACAACCGGTCCCGAATCATACTTCGGGAAAATGTAGCACTATATGGATAAGTTTCTTTCTGAAGGGAATTAACGTTTAGTAAATGTTATGGTTGGGACAGCGACTTGATCTCTCATTCAAAGGCATAGCCAGGATGGACCTCCTCAATACGCGCTTAACATTTTACAATAGTAATTGTGTTAATACATCTTGGAAGCGGCGTCGTGAGGTAGTGGTGCTGACTCTTGCCTTTAAACCAGAGGGTCGTAGGTTCAAATCACATGCACCCATGTCGTCAATTTCCTTCAGCAGGACATTCATCCACACTGCTGCACTTAACCCAGGTGAGGAACGGGCACAGGCAGGAATTAATTTTTTTAAATGCAAGAGCGCCTACCTGACAGCTATGCTATGGCTGGATAATTAGATTGTAATTGTAATGTGGAGTTCAGTATATCAATATAGAAATTGCGCAAAATAAATCTGAAAATTATCACTATTATTATTATTGTTGTTATTAATATTATTATTATTTTATTATCATTATTACTACTACTATTATTATCATCATTTTATTATCATTATTATTATCATTATTATTGTTATTATTACTACCAATATGTAGACGGAAAATGTGTTGATACACAGTCGGTAGTTCGGCCAGTGCATTAATCGGCTCAAGGTCATGTTCGGTCCACACGTGATCGTGACCATGGCGTGGCCATCGCACCAATGTCATCGACCCTGGTGCGAAATGAAAGGCATGTATGCGGAACTATCAGTGGTTGAGATGATTACTTTATGCATCGTTTGATACGAGGTGAAACCCGTTCGATTAATGAGGATAGTCTTTTTACGAAATCTTTATCGCGTTTGAAACTGTTTACATTGCACTACAAAAAAACCACTATTGTTAATATTAACACCAGTCGGAATCTATAGAACCATACCAGAAGAGTATTAAGATACCACCCATTTATTGTAACACCTAGCCTATTGATGTTGTTTTAGCCCCTGAGCAATTATCAGTCGATGTTATATTGCTTTGAATCTAAACGAGCGTTATCATAACACTTTTCTGATGTGCTCCTATATAGACTCTGTCTGACTGGTGTTAAATCTAACACCAGTGTTTTTGCAGTGTAGATTTTTACAGTGAATTCAGTCTCTTGTGTACATTCCTTTAAAGGAATAGATTCATAGAAGGTACGAATTTTCTCCTGGATTATTGCAACACTTGCTGCGTGGAATTTCCTACTATGATTTGAACACATGGCTATCTGACCGTAAGCGACACTTATTTGGGATCGAAATTTAAAAAAAAGGCACAAAGACAAGAGGTCACTTTATAAAACACTTGTGCCTCGTTGGTTAATGAATGCACTTCAGCTTTGCGATTTGATTCATGTAATCATTAAAAACACATAATAACTATTTGTAACTGCTGTAAATAACACTGTGTTGATAAACTGGTTAATAGCGCGTCAGTTATACCATATCTAAAACAGATTCATCTAGATATTTACTCATTATGAGAAAATGTACACACTTCTCGCCTTTAGCATGGGAGCAACAGTTCAAGTTTGAGGAATGCAAAATTATTTGCGCCTCCGTCCTTCATTATAATATTGATTTGATTTTGAGATCCCTGACCATGACATTCCTAGTTGTGACTCAACGTGTAAAATAACACTAACTTCAGGAAATTGAGTCTGGTTGTCATGGCAACTGCAATGGTCTAAATAACATTTCTGTATTATGTTAATAGAGAGAATAACTTGTAGTTTTTTTTTAACGAATATTTATTTGATATTTGATATATAGAGTACTCACTTCGGCAACTTGTTAACGGCCTTGCTGAAAAACAGCTTCTAGCTAATAGATAGCTTTTTACAGTTATTAAATAAAAAGAAATACAATACAAATATAATGCAACTCATGACACAACTATTCAATTTTGAATTATAAGGGCTGCCTAAACATACTCTTTGAGTGAGAGACACATCCATATTTGCTCCTTTTTACTACATGATTGTGTTTCATTATTTTGTGAATGTGTATCTATGTATCTCACTTATGTTCATCCCCCACAAATATAGCAACGGCATTAATCAATGGCAGTCTAAATTTGAACCAAATGTCAATGTTGGCAGCCCTTGACATTACCTTCTAATTTGAGTGCCAATTAGACTAGATTATAATTATATTTTTTTTATTTGTGTTTTTATTAGAAATCAAATATCAAATCACAATATTTACAAATAGACTAGATTATAATTTGCTATTTCACAGGCACTTCCCCTGTATTTTATAATGATAACCATGTATATATAGAGATAGACCGAGAGTGAGGGAGAGAGAGGGAGAGGGAGAGAGAGAGAGAGAGAGAGAGAGAGAGAGAGAAAGAGAAGGAGGAGAGGGAGGGGGGGGGCAATGAGAGGAAGAGGGTGAGACATATGAGAGATAGAAATAAAGATGGTGAAAGGGAGAAATTATGAAAGGAAGTGCATAGAGAAAAACTTGCATTTAAAAAGTAAAAGTTTGACTCTCTCTTTCAGCTATTTTTCATTTCTTGCGTCCACATATTACCATATGCTTCGAGGCGTGAAACTGGTGAGAAAACGATCAATTTTGAATCATTTATTCGCCATTTTATCATGATTGGGAAAGAAACCATGTCATGCGTTGCATGCAGAACGTTTTTATTGGTCCCAGCGTTGCATTTTGTCAAGCATGAAACTCGTGACAATATTTTCATGGCCATGAAGAGGCACATATGCATTTTAATCTCACGCAAACGAGGCTGGATATAGTTATTATGGTTATCCGACTTTCACATTTGCCATGGGGAGCAAACTTTCAGGAAAAGATAAATTTTGTATCAGCTAGCTTTACAATGCACGATCGTGTTATTCAAAAGCTTGAAATGTGCCACAAAAGACAGTTTGATGTATATTGCTACACATGTTTAATTGTCGTGAAGGGACACGAATATTTCGAACGTATAATATGCCGGATAATTAGTTAAACATTCACGGAAGTGTAAAACTGTTGAAATAAGAAATGAATGATTAAAACAAATTGTTTTTCATTAAGTTTTTAAACTCTGCCGTGTTTTGAACGCGGAAAGTTTTTTCAGCCGCGAATGAAATTTTGACAGGTTTAGATTTCGTAGCAAAATTGGCATGATCAGGAAGGATGATACACGTGTATATCCATCTCACGGCCACCTTGAGATTCGCCGGAGGATGTGTGAAAACTGTAATAAATATCGGATGTTCGTTAGTCGAATCATTCGTTTGTACGTCAAAGAAAATAAGCTTAGTGGTTAGTGGTCAGTTAGGTATACACCTAAATCGGAAGTGTTGCTGTAACTTAGTTTGGTATCGATGTTGGTTTATTCGTAATTATAGTTACAGCCACAAATTCTAACTAAGGGAAAATGCACAAAGGTGAATTCATAAAGACACTGCAGTGTTGGTCAATTGTAAAATCATAAAATGGAGCTGTCTGTCGTTTCTAATTGTATTGGTTGTTTACATGATAGCTGGGATCTGGAAATTGAGAATACTTTAAATGAATTAACATAATGTTACACGTTGTCTTTTTTAATCCTCATGTATCCTTTTAATCCGAATGCATTAATTTTTAAGGAACTGCCGTCCAACCATGGGACGATTGCCTGAACCCATCATAGTGAAAATCATATATTGAAACAGGTGCTCATGGTGTTTAGTACCATGCTCTTGTATACTTGCCGCTGTGTTACGGCCGACTCACACCTTTGCGTTTTTTCCGGCGTCGGGCAGCATTTTTGAAAACTAAAAAGCGATCCCCGAGCGCACAGTGTACGATGACCATAACGCGGAAGGATATTTGGTTTGCGCTTAATGAGCGTAAGCCGAACGTTAGTCCATCATGTGGCCTGCATCTAACTGCGTGAAGGGAGTGTTTTTGATATGTAATACAAAAAACGCTGGACCGACGCATGGTGAAAACGTAAAAGTCTATATCAGCCTTTTTGGATAATATACTAATGGCATAATATCCCGATTCGTAACCCCACTAATGATAGTCTAGGTCTATATGACAAAATTATTGTCCGGCAATTTATAATTTCTATCCATTTCGCTTTGTATTTCTGTCAAAATGATGATTACTATAAATTAATGATGATCATTGTGAGAGAAATCAAGCGTTAATATCAATTGTTATCAAGGTCATCGTAAAATGTCAATGATAATCGCGCTCGAGCTACAAACAAGTGGTCATCTTTGCAATGTTATTTATGTCGGATAACAAGCCTATACATGGGCAGTAAAATGGAGTTGTCTTGGATCAGCACCCAAATGATGTTTTCTTTGTCACGCTCGAATCTCGTGTCAATTAAAAAAAAAAGAATACACGTCTCATCAATTCATGGTAACAAAAACGCCCAATCATGCCAATGGCTAATTCGCACACAAAGAGAAACGTTTGCTTGTTGGAAATTCTAAAGAGAAATGACTTCACATTTTCTTCATCATTATCTACATCATATCGCTTAAAGGGGAATTACACCCAGACAATAATGTTCGGTCGGTAAATGGAGAGAGATTAGATGAAAAAAAAAATTGAGCAGAATCCGAGGATCCGTTCAAAAGTTATGATATTTCAAAGTTATCATTTCCACCTGTGCTGGGCATCCTTAAATTAGCAACGTATAGCCACAATTAGCATAATCTGTGATGTCATACATGGAGAGCTCCTCAGTTCACTTTGTATATTAATTTATTAAAAATAGATCAATATCATATTTTAAATGAGATATCAACATCGTTCTTTCTGGAATGCTTGCAGAATTGATGTGGCTATAATATATTCAACCGAAAAAACAAGATTTTGTCTACCACTTTCCTAGAAAAAGAGGAAAATGTGAAATTCTGTGTACAATGTGCCGGAATGGAGAGTTCTCCATGTTGACAACCATTGTGTGCATGTACGTTTGCCAATTTAAGGATCCCATGAGGGGTTTAAATGAAAACATTGAAAATTATGAACTTTTGAATGGATTATCCGATTTTGCTAAATTTTTCACAGTTTGTTCATCTTATTATTTAATGTCTGAGTGTAGTTCCCCTTTAACTCGAGGCCTAGATTTATGGGAAAAAAACATATATCAGTCCCATGGTTTGCTGAAACAGTTCAAAGCATAACTAAAAGGTATTATTTTTCTTCAAGTTTTAGATTCGCCCTTCCTGTCAGGTAACATTTTCACGACTATACAACAATATCCCTTGATATAATCAAATATCGATGCTGAACGTTACAGAGTTGCTCCGAGTTCGATCAAATTGCCCAATTGCAAAGTTTACTTTTTGAAGAAAAAAGAGAGAGAAGGGCACGAAAGAAAATATATTCCTTCTCCTGCCCCATTATTGACTGAGGTTCATCGAAAGGCATGAAAATGTGGGCGAGGAAAAGGATCGATGCAAACACATCAATTATACATGCAGTCTGAAACAGAAAAAATATCCATGACACACATTTAGTTGGACAGTTTATTCTTGAATTTGGGAAATCGAATATTGAAGAAATTTTTCCTCCGGAGAGTGTTTCACTTCGATTTAATTTCTCTTATGGGGTGTTGCTCAAAAGTTGCAATTGATCGCAAATTGCAGTTGATCGGAAAGTGCCAATCAAGATCATTGTTTCATGCGCGTCTTGGTAAATACGCATACCGTGCGCGAATGAATAATAAACAATAAACAAAGTTGTAGTTGATTTGCAATTGATTTTAAACAATACCCTCTTAGAATGATAAAACTAATGTTGACCTGCTATACATTTCAGTTATCCTAACAAAGGGAGAAGAAACGAAGAAGATGATGATGAAGAAGAAGAAGAAGAAGAAGAAGAAGAAGAAGAAGAAGAAGAAGAAGAAAAGGGACCGGAAGAGGAAGAAGCATAGCAATAGGAGGAGAAGAAGCTTAAATAAAAAGTAGGAGGAGAGGGATAATTAATTAGACGACCAAAAAGAAGTGAAGAAGAAGTGAGGATAAGATGGTTAAAAAGAAAAAAAAAAAATGGTTTCTACGACTTCTAAAATCATGCCCTGTTTGAAATCTCATAGCGTAACAAATTTATCGGAATTTGGTAAACCTTAATTTCACCTCTTAAAAAGAATATTTAGGTCCTTTTTGCCCGGGGAAACGGAATGATGCATGTATTCGTATGTTTATAAACCAGCATACCGATAAGGACAATTCGTCATGCTCGCATAGCAATATATCACCATCTAAAGCTGATGCAGATATTCCCACATCTTTCCCTTTGGGGCATTTCTCATTGCCAACTTTGTCGTTGTCAAAATCTCCCAGCATCCGGAAATGTCTTAGAAGAAGAGTCAAAACAAAAATGATGTTTGTCCATCAGGAGCAGGAAAATCAGACGAACAGAACAAAAAAAAAGAGTTTGGAGAAAAATCGAACATCTAAAAAGAAAGTTATGAATGTTTACATATTTAGACAATTTGGCTGACGTCACATTTGCACAACTGTTTTATATAATCAATGTTGTAATATGTTGCTTTTTCTCCAAAACATGATTTCCTCAAAACTTTGACTCAAGGATATCTACATAATAGATAATGCAGATCCCTTATTTCCACGTTTACATTCATACAAACTTTGTATCTTCCTATAGAAACAAAAATTATGGTTCGTGGTGCACCCATGATGTCATCAAATTGGCAACATGTCTGAACATGTTCACTGATTTGCCCATTTTTAAAATTAAATCTGCAAAAAAAAATCCTTCAAACTTTTGTTTGTTCTGCTCACCAACTTTTTCTGCTCCTGTTAAAAAATATCATGTTGGGGTAGACCCTTCTTTTAACTGCGCTGTAAACTAAATAGAGCAATCATAATATGCACCGCGGAGTAGCTGAGGAGCGGACAAGTAATGCACTTTAGTGCAGCAGTGAGGACGACGTTATGTGTTGAGGCTGGAAAATCGTAATGTTTACAATTGCTCTTCATTTGTTATTTCGAGTTTTTCCCATTGATTTGCGTGTGTGCTCAGCAGTTAATTATTGGCATAAATGATGAACGTTTCCTTGGTACATCAATATTGCATTTTTGTGGAAGATTTTAAATCGTTGTTTACTATTCTATACTTAGACAGTAGTTTAGAGTATCTAACATTATTTTACAGTTTTAGATTTCAGATAACTTTGCTATGATTATTGTTAAAATGATTTCCACACCTGTGGCCAAACAAAACAACAAGCTTATTATATTACAAACATAATTTTAATGAAAAGACTAATAAATCTTGATGGCAAGGGAAAATTTGGCAATACTGGTAGTTCAATTAACAAACAAGTTTGTATTGTTGCATTAGGTCCTTGTTGCATTGTATGTATAATATTTTGTTTAAGTGATTTAATTAGCTACGGTGATGTAATATTTATGTAATGGCACTATTGGGTCTATTGCATTGTGGGATACACCTCTGTCATTCCTTTCCCATCTCTCTCTCCCCCCCTCTCTCTCTCTCTCTCTCTCTCTCTCTCTCTCTCCCTCCCCATGTTCTATATCTAACCCGGCTGCACAATTCCATTTATCTTTATCATACCCTCTTACAAATTTGATCTCCTTCTTTATCTTGAACTCTAAAGTTTTGTTAATAGAAATGAGAAGGTACCTAGCAGATACAAATACAACGCACGAAATCTGTTTATAACCATTAAGAAACCCATTTGAATTTTCTTTTACAAGACATGTGGTACAGTTCAATACAAATTAATCAAAGTAAAAAGCTTTTTGGATGACATGATAGTGCATGTAATCGTGTGTCAAATTTTGTGTTAAGGGGGCAGCATATATAGGAGGTCCTTGATTAATTCTAATTTAGATATTAATATGGGCAAAGAGGCGCCACGCCTCTATTATATTCATGAAGTAGGTCGTGTTCAGGGTTGTGTAGAGGCCGAATAACACCTTTGCTTTTAGCCTGCGTTGGCCCTGCGTTTCTGGAACGCTACCTGGACGTACAGCATGCACAGGTTAGACGGTGGACTGACGTTGGTCTTGCGCTCAAGGACCGTACGCCAAACGTCAGTCCATTGTACGACCTGCGTCTGTATGCGTCAAGGGACCGTTTTTAATTTAAAAAAAAACCGCAGGGCCGACGCAGTATAAAAACGCAAAGGTGTGAGTCGGCCTTTAAAGGTTGTCACTTTGATCAGGAGGGACGAAAAAATTTGTCAAAATAATCAACTTCCATTTATGCCTTCACAGTTGCTCTATGTACACACAAGATAGTAGTTTTCTTATTGATTCAACGTGGGACATCGGTTCAACATTTTGTCCGCACATAAAGAGGGAAGCAAATTTATTTTGTATGCATCGCAATAATAGTGTACATGCTTGAATTAGAATTACAGTCAAACCTGTCTAAAGTGGCCACCCCAAGGGAAACAGAAAAAGTGGCCACTGTAGACAGTTGGCCTCTATAGACAGGTTCTATAACATGCATTTTCACCTACAGGGAATCAATCTAAGTGGCCACTATAGACAGGTGGTCACAATAGACAGTGGCCACTTAGACAGGTTTGACTGTATTTACTTTGTCAAATTCATTTATTCCTTCTGATCACAACGTGTATTCTTTTGATAAAAAAAAAACTTGCAGTGTAAAAACTGAGGACATAGAAACTGAACAACAGCTTTCCTTTAAAGACATTACAGTGGCTCTCATGTACAAAGAAATTTCCTTCCCTGTTATTCTGCAAGGAAAGGTCTAACAGGTGTCAGCCATGTTTTTAGATTGACGGGGAACATCATTTTGTAATTGTAAATTTGTAAATTTTGTAACTTGTTAAATTTTAATGGGGGTCATTTATTTCTTTCTATATCATTGTAAACCACTTTCGTAGTGGTAATAAGAGTTTTCAGCTTTCGTTTTGTTTGTGTTCTGACTATTGATTAAAATCTAAAAAGAAAATATGTATCCTAAAAAATATACCTTTTAAGTATGCTATGTGGATTTTTCAAATGGTGGTTATATGGAGTGGTTTAGGAAACTTGGAAGTGGTTTTCGAAACTCCCCTTTCTCATTTTAGTTACCGTAATGTACTCAAATGTGTTCTCAATCAGCATGAACAGTCAAACATTCCAATGGACTTAATATATTTTGAAATTAAAATTGCATTCTAAAAATGTACCTTTTAAATATTTTATGTGGATTTTCAAGTGATGGGTATATAGTGATTCAGGAAGCTTGAAAGTTGTGTTTACATACGGTATCGTTGAAAATACAACCAGATATAATCAATATTCGGAAGTCCACTTTTCCTTTTTCGATACCGTATTGTACTTCAGTCCTTTAGCAAACAGTCGTGGTGTAGTGGTTATGACTCTCGCATTTTAACCACAAGGTTACGGTTCGAATTTCATCCATTCTGTAAACATCCGTCAGCAAAATAAAACGCCTCTACATTTGACTGCACTTAACCCAGGTGAGGTGCATGGGTACTTGTCAGGAATATTACTTGTTCGAAAGGCTGAGTGATGGTTGCAACGATCGAACACCAGCGTAATAACAATTCAAAGCAATTTGATCAGATAAAGTAGATACGTGCACTTTACAAATTATGTGTATTGTCATTGCTAATCGCAATTCAATTGTATACTGCAAATCAGCTGGCCTTGGCTTTTTGCATACATCGCGCGAATACGTCGCTAAAATCATACTAACTCTCACCCATGCACTTATCCCTGTACTGAATTCTCTCTCCCTCACCATGCACACTGACTTTCCACATTATAAATCAGAATGTACAAATTAACCCGTCTCCCGATTATCTCAAGGCGCAAAAACACACGCGATCTTCAATGACGCTAATGTTTCTCTGAAAGCATGGAAGAGAAGGAGCGCGCCAAATTAAAGAATCGTTTGGGGTTATTGACTCGAGGACGCCAAACTACTGATCGACCTCGTTATAATATTTAGGGTACCTCCTCCGGGATCGATGGGGTTTTTCTTTTCTAGAGAGGGGAAGAGGTCTGGATAGAGGTGCATCGGGGGCGTATCCAGAGGTCTGAGGGGTGGACGCCTCCCCAAAAGCAAAAATATAGAAAGACGATCAGAGGAAACAAGGAGGGGGGGGGGGG
>BQKZ01002055.1:13446-36595 GCA_036244855.1 Temnopleurus reevesii
CCCCCCCCCCCCCCCCCCTATTGGGAACTCCTGGATACGCCCCTGTAAAAGTAGACAGGTCATTGTAATCAAGATTATCTTATCACTGTTCATTTACTTGATCATTTTGTACCAGAGAGGGCGCTTGTCAAGAGAGTTATGTTGAACGGTGCTTATTGTCGAGATTATACGGTAATTAACAAATTATAATGCTCCTATTTCTTAATTGGGTGCTCAGGCGGCGCACAAACGGCCTCCATATCCCCCATCATGAATCATTATTCCTTTAAAAATGATTTCTGATCAAAACTTTTGGATCAATTATGTTACACTGTGCTAAATTTGACTGTGTAATATTTATTTATACATGTAAAGATCCTATTTTTCATATTTAGAATAACATTGCTTATTATGGGCTTATAAAAATTATCGAAGTAGGCCTAGGCCTACGCCTAGACTTTTTAAGTGTGATGTTGAAATTTCTCTTTATTGTTTTGACTTGAAGACACCATAATTCCCTAGGTCAATTTTCAGATTCCGCAAAATTCTCTTACAGATTCCCTTCTTTTACAGCATTATTTCACGTAAGTAACCTTCGTAACTGATTATACAGACACTTTAATCATTATTTCACCATGTTCAGGGTTTAATTGGAGGATTTTATGTGATTATAGCTTGATTCTCTGATTTCTAATACCGTTCTAGAGTTTCTCTATTTTGTTTGCATTGCCCATTGCGTGTATTGTGAATGTGCACTGTGTATCGTATGTGTGCCTGTTTGTGTGTGGGGTCTCTGCGGGGTCGCGTCCTGAGGACCTCGCGAGATATCGAGAAAGAGACACTCCCTTCGGCTTCGATCAAAAGATGGGCAGTGGCTGGGCCTGGGTGGCACCCAGGGCTATGGTGATGCCCATGCGACCGGCCACTCGCAGCCTGTTCTTTTCACCCTGGTCGCAATGACTTGGATTGGAAAGACCATCATTAAAATTTGCACACACAAAAAAGGTGGGGAGTTGTTTTGGGAGGGGGGAGGGATGTGACTGTGAGAAGGAGTCAAAGATGCGATCAAGGAGGAGGAAAGAGGGGAAGAGGAGTGAGGGATGAGGAACAGGGAGGAGGGGGTAGTGGAGGGATAGCTACATACAAGTGGAGGATGAAGATGATCATGAAAAGAAACATTCAAAGAGGATGATGAGATGGAGATGGAGTAGAAATAACGTTAAAATTTAAAGATAAAGAAGTAGATGAGATATTTAGACAAGGTGATTTAGGAGGATGAAGTGGAGAAGATAGTGTTAAGATAATTATTTATTGTGTACTGTATGAGCTGAAATTTTCGCGGTGATTTTATTTTCGCTAATTTTGCGGTTATGCCTATGGCCTCGTGAAAATTTCCACTCAATATGATGCACATTAATTTGTGTACAAACACTTTCAAAAACGTGAAAATAACAACACGCCAATGTGTCAAACTGGTCAGAAATCAAGAAAATATCTGTACGCCAAAATATTGGCTTATACAGTATTCCTAAAATTCTTGACCCCTTTGAAAACCTGCCGACGGCTGAACAGGGACCAGGGCAATCCAACCCTTAAGTGGTGAATACATAAATAAATAAATAAAAATAAAATAAAGTTCTTTCTGTTTTAGGGAAAGAGTCCTTTTTTTAGACAGCATCCTTAAGGCACTTAATCCTGATTTTTTTTCACACTCAATGATAACCCCTGGCGCTGAGTCACCAATGGTCTTTTATGTACAGCTTCATGAAACAACCCAGAAAAGAGAAACATTTCCTTTGGGCTTTGGCAAATATTAAATTCATCCTAATAATATGTATATACACAATTTGTATGACGCCAAATACACTTTTAAAAAATACCCAAGGCGCAACTATTATGTGAAGACGGGGCATAGAAGAGAGAAGTGCAAGAAAATAATGAGAGGACATTATCAATTATATGTGCACTTTTTTTCTCTTCCAGGCCATAGATCCCATTGATGTGACGCTCAAAGGATTACCATGGACTACAACTATATGAACCCTGCCGCAAGCCAGGGTCACCATCCGCCACACCCTGTCACAGAGTACATGCACCCTCCCACGGCACACACCCAGCATGCAGTGTACCAGCAGTCGGTGCCCCTGCACCAGCCGTCGGGCATGCCCTACACGGCCCTGCCCCCAGAGTTCAGGCTGGGGATGACGAGCGACGATGCGGCGCACCTTGCGGATGTCTCGAGGAACGAGAATGTTGTCACTATGGTGTCCGTCCAAGGTATACCATCAATTTATGCTTACTTTTTGTGCACAATTAAATTAGAATGATCTTTTTTCTTGGGTGTGTCAGCTAATAAATGGGGCAAAGGCAACCTGAAAAATTGACCCTATGAGTCTTACTATGAGATCCAAAATAGTAAAATAGTAAAGTGTGATTTTACTCTGTTATTTTGGGACAGTTTCTGTATAGATCTGTACCTGTATCTGAATCGAAATAAGCTAAAAACAAATCTTCGTATAGCCTCCAAAGAGTGCAATGCACTTTTTCAGCCCTAGTGATAGAGTACATGGTCACGGGCAATTGCAATATAATCCAGGGAGTAATTATACACGTAGACATTACTGACAATTTCAGGAAGGAACTTTATCCATTCTTATATGTGCAGCATTAATGTAATTTCTCCAAAATGTGTGGCAAATTCCACTGCTATAATTCATGAAGAAATATTTGAATTGTGACTACAGTTCCGAGAAAAAGACTTTTTGATTGCTCTACACCCGTGTATAACAAAGTGCAAGATACCCCCACCAAGGAAATACCAACAAAATTGATTTCTATGTAGTAACAAAGCTCCATTTTTAAGATAATTGAAAATAATATTTCTTATTTTCTCTCTTTATGCTTAGAGCATGATGTCCACACAACTCTCCTTCAGATGCAAAACTTAGCTGGTAACCGCTCAATGGGTTACTCCTCTGTAGCCAGTGAAATGCACCAAAGAGCTCGGCAAGCCGCCCATCGAACACCTCTGATGACCAGCGCAGTCCACGGCAAACCCAGGCCAGACATCAGCGCACCGAGCATCACCACCCTCCAGCCACGCGTAGTACCGACAACAGCTAGCACGGCGCCACCAGAAACAACCTCCGCACCTGTGGAACCGAGCATTGCACCTTCTGATCCAGCACCGGTGGAGGAAGAGGAGGCACCGTTAGGAGGGCCGATACCGGAGGGGCTGGCGTACAGTAAAGTTGGACCAAAGACTGTGTGTGTAGTGGCAGATAGGCTTATCCCGAAAGGTGTGAGGTTCGGCCCATATAAAGGAGCGTTTGGAAAAGGACCCATCCACTTCAATAATATACTTTCTTGGGAGGTAAGTAAAGCAATGTGAAATTGAAGGACAAAAAAGTATTAAAAATAAGCAGCTCCTTATTCCAGCTTTTCTTCAAAATTGCTTTATCAGGGAAAAAATCATTTGTCTGATAGATCCTTTTTTGAGTTTTGAATCGGGAGATGTTGTGTTTTGTCAAGTTTTTTGTCCTTCAATTTTATATAATTCAGATCATTGTCTGATATTTTCAATGAAGCTTATCCTCAATTACACTATTCATATTTAGTTTGCTACCTCTCTTAACATGACAAGGTAGATCATCTTTTCAGAAATACATGCCTTGTTACTTCTCTAGATAGTGTCACAGCTGTAAGAGATCACATTTTCTCTGAAAAACTTTTTCATCTATCCATTCTTCTTTGTACTCTTCATACTTCAGTTTGCCTCTTCTTTCTTACAAGACAAAGCAGCTCTCATCTTTTCATTAATATTATTCTAGCTTTGTTACTTTTCCAGATGTGTCACGACTGGATGATAACACATTTTCATTGTTTGCTGTTGTTTCGTTTTAAATCTATTCTTCCTTATGATTTTGACCCATCTTCCTTCTCACTCTCTTATCCAGATGACACTACAAGGTAAAGTAGTTGGTTTCCTAAGCCCGGTCAAAGGTGAAAAGGCCTGGTCAACCATGGTGCGGGCTGCCAAGCACCCCAGTGTGATGGGTTTCCTTTTCATTGGGACACACTTTATAACCCATCTTTTCTCTCTTTCTATCTTCTCTCATTTAGATGACTCTACAAGGTAAAGTAGTTAGTTTCCTAAGCCCGGTCAAAGGTGAAAAGGCCTGGTCAACCATGGTGCGGGCTGCCAAGCACCCCAGTGTGATGGGTTTCCTTTTCATTGGGACACACTTTATAACCCATCTTTTCTCTCTTTCTATCTTCTCTCATTTAGATGACTCTACAAGGCAAAGTAGTCGGTTTCCTAAGCCCGGTCAAAGGTGAAAAGGCGTGGTCGACCATGGTGCGTGCTGCCCAATACCCTGGTGAAATGACGGCCGAAGCGGATCAGTTGAATGGGCGCATCTACTTCACAACCATCAAAGAAATCCAACCGGGAGAGGAATTCAAGGTGTTCTACAGCGATGATTACAGACAGAGCTGCGGATACTCGCTGAGTCTAGATAATCTCAAATACAATCCAGGTAAGTAATTGATCATATTCTAAATTGCAATAGTTTTGAATAGGATGCATTGTGGTGATGAACACCTAAAAAGGTGGAAAGCTACTTCATCAGTATAGAATACACTCAACTATGCCTGATTTGAACTTCTCTATTAAAAAAAAGTCTATGGGATTTTTTGGACGAAATTGTGTAAAACCTATGTACATCTTCTTTAGTCAAATTTTGAAAAGTTGAATATATTTTCATTATCTTTGGAGATTTATCTTCGGCAGATTTACTTGTCAATCCAGACTGGAGAAAAATTAAAGATGCCATACAGTATTGATAAAATGTTCAATTTCCTAATTCGTTTCATTATATCTCTGAAAAAGAGAATCAGAAGCTAAATATATTTTTTCCAGTATTTAAATGTGCCTCTTCTGTTATTAGTGAAGTATTCTGTATTATTTGTTCAGCATTCTTATGTGAAGTTCTTTCTATTGTACACCAATTATAATTCAGCCTTTGGGTTGCAATTATTTGCATTTTACTTAATCATTTATCTATCTTTTCTTCTCAATCACAGAATCTAGAGGTTTTGAGTGCAGCTTCTGTCCCTGTCACTGCAGCAATCCAAAAAGTCTCCTTCGCCACATAAAGCTGTTTCACAACAAAGAGAAGCAACCCGACATAGATATCGAAGCCGAACAGGTCAACGATGACAGCGACACTCTGCAGGAAAAGGAAGGAGATGGTTCAGAAGTTAATGAGGTCTCCGAGGGTGGTCGTTTCATATGCCCGACCTGTGGCAAGCAGTTCAGCAGCCAGGGCCGTCTCATCATGCACGAGAAGTTCCACAAGAATGTGCCTGTCGGCGCTGAGACGGGCGGTGAGGTTGGTGACTCTTTCCCTTGCCACAGCTGTGGGTTTGTCTGCCCGAACGTGAAAACCTTGGAAACCCACCTTGCAGCCCATAAGAATGCGCAGTATGGATGCGACGAATGCGGGAGCGTATACACCACTCTCCGAGGTCTGACGAGCCATAAGAAAGCAGAGCATAAGGTCATCGGTCCAGACAACAAGTTGAAGATCAAGTTGAGGGTTAGGATGCATCCGACTGGGAGAAACTGCTGCAAGATGTGCGGATACACCTGCGCAGGACCGAAGGAATTCAGGAGCCATAAGCAAGGCCATAAGACGTATCCCTTTGGGTGTCCAGAGTGTGGGTGCCTCTACAAACTCAAGGCTTCGCTATTGAATCATCTCAAAGACAGGCACAGTACACTAAGTCCTGGTGAGCCACCCAAGCAAACCCCAATGCAAGCAGCGCAGAATGACCAACACAGGTGCGGTAAGTGTGGGTTCAGGTGCCTGGATGAGGATACTCTCAAAATGCATGTCAACTATCACTACAAAGCCCCATATGGCTGTGATGTCTGCGGACTGGTCTATACGCAGAAGCAGTTTGTGACGAGGCATAAACGAGTCAAACATGGTGCTGCTGCCTCTGATAAGCCGAATATGGGCTCATCCCAAACTCCGTGGATCTGTGTCGATTGCAACAGGTCGTATGTCAACCAGAAGAGCCTCGCCAGACACCAAAAGACAGTTCATGGTAAGGTTTACGACCCCCTCTATCAGATGAAAGAGACAGCAGGACCTGGGGATTTTGAATGCGATCTGTGCCTGGAGACATTCTCCACACCGACAGGGTTCAACTCTCATCTCCAGCAAGTCCACGGCATCGAACCCCACCCTAGCGACCTGAAGAAGGGATTCATCCGACCTAGGAAACCACGCAGCAGTCCCGCTGCAGCAGGAGGCCCAGGTCCAAAGAATACCCAGAGTAACGTGCTTGGATCCACTCGCTGCTACATCTGTGGGAAGACCTTCATCAAGTACAGCTTCCTGCATGACCATCTACGCCAGCACCATGGAATAGAGCCTTTGACCAGAGGAGGAGGCAGTAGTTCCCAACCTGAGCCACCACAAAACATTCAACCTGACGGCAACGTGCCTCCCCCTCAAGAAGTCCAGGAGAGAACCGACCAGATTGATATGCTCGGGAAACCCATGGACTACTACAATCGACCACGCCCGTTCAAATGCAAGCTCTGCCCACGGAGGTTCGTTTACCGGCACGTCCTCAAGCGACACGAATACAAGGTCCATCTGGGTGGCAGCAAGTTCACCTGTAGTTTCTGTCAGAAGGGCTTCGACATGGAAAGCCAGCTGTTGGTCCATGTCCAGAAGCATACGAAGAATCGTCCCTTCAAGTGCGCCCTCTGTCCGAAATCTTTCGCGTCTAAGAGTGCTCACGACAACCACCAAGGAGAGCACACTGGCGAGAAGCCCCATAAGTGCGACGTCTGTGAGCGCGGCTTCCGAACCCGCAAGCAGATGACGAAGCACAAGTACCGCGTCCACAGCAACAAGGAGAAGAAATTTGTCTGCTCCTTCTGCGGGAAGCGTTTCCTGATGGGCAAAGACCACAAGATTCACGAGAGGAGGCACAAAGGCATCCGACCCTTTGTCTGCCTGTCCTGTGGCAAGGCCTTCAAGGACAAGCACTGTAGAGATGTTCATATGAGAATCCATACAGGTGAGAAGCCCTATGTTTGTGATCAGTGCGGGAAGGCGTACTCGCTGCCGCACCGACTCACCGATCACATCGTCATGCATACGAAGGCTAACATGGAGCAGGCTGCAGCAGTGTCCGGTTTAGCCAACCCTATGACTAACACTATCAGCAACCCTATCGCCAACCCTATACAGAACTGAAGACAGGTATGATTACCCTATGACCAACCCTATCACCAATCCAATCAGCAATCCTATACAGAACTGAAGATTAGTAGCTATAGCACGGAATAATTTTACTTCTCACATTTCATTAGCAGTTTTAGACATTGAGGAAATATTTTCAATACTTTACTATACAGTTCTATGTGAAAAAGTTGCCAAACGAAACATACTTTGTACATGTATAGCATTTCTCTTAAAATGCACAGCAAAGTGTAATGCGATACCAGGAAAATTATTCCCTGTATAGATCGGAACAGAATCTCACTGTGAGCAGAATGAACAAAGAATTTGGACAAAGTAAACAACTTCCACCAGAGCATTCACAATAGCAAGATGCACACTTAAGTCATTTCCTTCCCGTTTATTCTGCGAAGAAAGGCCCAATAGGTGTTGTACATGTTCACTGATTAAAAAAAGAAGCCATTTACTTTAATGTTCATGAAGCTACTGTGAAGGCTTGAATGGAGCACTGTTGCTTACTTTTCGGTCCATTGTCCCTTCTGCTCCCAGTGACAGTGACAATGAAGGACAAAGAAATGGCTTTATCGGATATCAAAAGAAAGTAATTGATGTAGTTTTTTCTAGGAACATGCATGCAAAAATTGTTGAATGTAAAAACAGTACATGTAATAAGAATCATGTTGTGATGTTGTGATGTTTTTATGTTCATTATGTACAGTTAGGTTGATCTTTAAATGGTGTTGGCGGCAAAAAAGATTCTGTTATTCTGTTATCCGTAGTACAGTACAACCTCGTTATAAAGAGCACTGATATAACGAGATCTCGTTATAAGAAGGTATTTTTCGGAGTCATCTCTCTTTGAATGTTGTGGTATTTTGGCCCTGATATAACAAGGTTTCGATATAAAGAGATGATTTCTCTGGTCCCAATGGCCTTTTTATAACGAGGTTTGACTGTATATATAAAAGGAGCCCCCTATTCCATGATGTTAAAAAGGTGTTTTAGTTTTTTATATACAAGTATTTTGAAAAGTGATCGATTGTCATGAATAATCAAAAGATGACCTGTACGAAGAAGTTCACACAATGAAGCAATGCGACGTACAAAAAAGAATGCGCACGTATAGCTAAAAAGTTTGCACAGAGCCTAGGTAGAATGTTCGTAACCCAAGTCGATCACACACGAGTTGTTATTTGATTTGAACTCCTAAGCTAGTACAGTCAAACCTCGTTATAAAGAGCACTGATAAAACGAGATCTCGTTATAACAAGGTAGTTTCCAGGGTCTTGTATCTTTGTATTTTGTTTTATTTTGGCCCTAATATTAGATATAACAAGGTTTCGTTATAAAGAGATAATTTCTCTGGTCCCAGGGGCCTCGTTATAACGAGGTTTGACTGTAGTAATGCACATCATGCTGCATGAAGCTATCTTCGGTTAATTCTATGCGAGCAATATGCAAATTGTATTTTTGTCTGCAGATACTGTAACCTTTCCCCTTTTTTCCACTTCTCTGATTTCTCTTACCAAGACCCCACCCCCCCCCAAAAAAAAACCTTGCCTGGAGGTCGTTAAAAATGCGTGCTATACAAAATAACATTCCCCCCTTTCTATGCGTAGTTTTGTTCTATATTACTAGTGTACAATATTAACGAGTCACTGTTATCATTGCTTTTTTTAAATGGTGCTTGTTTTGTTTTGTTTATTTCTCTTTTTTAATACATGGATGTGTCTGTTTATAGGCAAGTTGCCAGAAACTTGCAAACAATCAAATGTTTTAGTTGATTGGCGTGCCAAAATCAAAATCACTGTTTCATGCACATCTCATTAACAGCGCAGAGAATGCGGTATCAATTTGCCATTGATTTGCAGTTGATCTGCAATTAATTGCCAATGGCCGGCAACATTAAACTGAGCTACCTTACCCCACAATAGACTTGTGCAAGAAGATTTGATGTATTAAACTAAATTTTTACAATCATGTATATAATTAATCTTGCATAGTTGCATGTATATGTTAGTATTTGAATTGAGAGTGCAACAGAATGTGCCAATCATTAATTCATTGAGTGAATTCAATATGCACCTCAATAATAGTCATACTATTAAAAACATTTCTGAAATTTTGCTTTGTATATGCTTCAAGATTATACATGCTTTAGAGTACAATATTAAAACATGTCAATGAAGATAATATAAACAAAATGTTTAATTTCGTGCATTTTGTGCATCTGTTGAGACTTACAAATAGCTTTGACTTAATCCACTACATGTAGTTAATGGAAATTATAGAATTCCGTAGTCAATGGGTTAATAAAAAAAAGTTGAATTATGAGGGGTAGAAAAAACATAAACTGGACTTGAGCAGTTATACTTATAGGTCGATGTAGGATAGGTTTTTGTGTATGTGTGCATGGACTGTACTAGAAATGGCCAACCAACATTATTTATTCTTGTGAAGTTAGGGAATTGGCAAAAGATTTGAAGACGAATCACTTTTAGCTCTCGTGCGTTATGCAACAAAATGTAACATATCTTTCAGATGTGTTTTCAATGTTTTCAATACCGGATTGAGACATTTTGTTTCTGCCTTTCGGCACAAATTTTAATTTGGTTGGTGGATGTCGCATTTCAAACCAATGCAGATTGTTTTATGTCCATGTTTAGTAAGTTCATGGTGCATGCATGTGTCTGGGTAAAGGTTAGGGGAGATTCTTGAATCAAATTGAAAATAAATGGGATATATTTTCATTGTAACATGGGATCAGCGACATTGTATGGGTGTCAAATATGATGCTTGATTGAAATTTAGATAAAAGATTTTTAAAGGCAAATTACAGGTGTAAAGAACTGTCAACTCTGAATAAGTCAAATAAGACTCTTTGGACCAAATAATGTCAAGTATGTGTTATTTACCTCTTCTTTTATAATCCAATAGAACAGATTTTTTGTGGCCGCAAGAGATTCAAATAAGGAAGAGTTGATTTATCAATGGTTTTATGAATCAGCAGACAAAAACAGAACCTTTTCACACCATCTTTCTAACAACCATATTGCTAGAAAATAACCACTTTTGTGCTCTCAACAAATTTTATGCATGTCATAATGCAAAAGGGCAAAATATAATTTCAGCTGAAAGCAAGTCTTCCCAGGTCAAATCTTTTTGTGACCATAAATATCAGTTTGACTTGCGAATTTCACTAAGAAGATGTAAATAACACACTGGTTCTCTATTATTTGTTCCAAACAGTCACAACGATAAAAAAGCAATTATTTGACTTATGTGAAGAAAAGTTGAATGACCGAGAGTATAACCTTTGTGGGCGTCTAGATTTGAACTGGACACAACTGGCGTTCAAAGCAGGACTTGGAAACTATAAATAATTACAATATGCCAAAATGGCTCAATTTATTTTTTTCTCAAGAGATGGTTGATCTTAAAAAAAGTTTTAGCTGCACCCTGTACAGGTGAAGTTATTCAAGGGAAACAAACCTGCGGAATTATAGTTCTCTCATTGAATGAAGAAAAATCACATCATCAAACTGAAAATTTGAGCAAAATTCGGCAACCCATTCAAAAGTTATGAATTTTCAAAATCACATCGATATGATGATCCCTACCGCTGATGGGGATCCATTCAACAGAATCTGTGACGTCATGTCAGTCAACTCCTCATTCACTCTGTATACCAAATTTCAAATTTTCTCCTATTTTTCGGAAAAGTCAACAAAATGCTAATTTTCTTTTGGGTATAGAATTTCTTTATCGATTCTGCATGTAGTTTGAGAAGAACCATTACTCTAAATTTTACATTAATCTCACATTAAATTTTACATTAATCCATTTTTTAAAAAATTTCTATGTACAAAATGAATGAGTTGTCCGTCATGACTTCACAGATTCCGTCGATGTTGCCGATCAGACGGTCCCTATGAGCAGTAGTGATCACCAAATCTCTGTGAATTTGAAAATTGATAACTTTTGAACGGATTGTCCGATTTTGCTAAAATTTTCAGTTTTTGCTCATCATATTTTTCTTCATTAAATGAGAACATGACAGGTCCATGGGTTTACATCCCTTTAATTGCCTTTCAGCCCCCTTAAATGTTTGGTTGGCCACGAATGTAATTTTTGAAAAAAGTTTACATACGCATGTATTTTCCTTTTTTACTACATTCTAAATAAAAAATTCGACCAAAATCTAGAATTCCTATCTTGCCAACACCTTATAAATCAAACAAAATTACAGTAATCATTTCAAGTTACTGCATAAGCCAATATTTCACCGCAAATTCACTGAATTTCAGACCTTTTTACACATAAGCGAGTTGTAATTTTCATGTTTTTAAAGATTATTGTACACAAGTCTATGGACATCCCAATGAGTGACAATGCGAGCGAAATTATGGTTGCGAAATTCACGAAACATAAAACCCTGGCAAAATTTTCAGCTTTCACAGAAGTCAAATTCTTATTTTCATCTCCATAGAAACCATATACCGGTACACAAAACATTGAATTCATATATTTTCAATCAAATTGAATGAAGTACAAATCATAACATATCATTTATTTTGATTATGTACATGCAAGATTTTATGATTTATGACATGTATATTTAAATGTTTTTATAAATAATATACATTCTACAGAAAAGGAAAAACACATTAAAAAGTAAAAGATATGGGTCCCTCAGAAGACAAAGACAATTTACAAATATGGTTTAATACATTATAAAACAGTATAGTCTAACCTCGTTATAACGAGGGCATTGGGACCAGAGGAATTACCTCTTTATATTGAAACCTTTTTTATCTCAGGGTCAAAATACAATAAAACACAAAGAGATGGGACCAGAAAAATTACCTTGTTATAACGAGAGCTCGTTATATCAGTGCTTTTTATAACGAGGTTTGACTGTATACATAACATTATTCATTGGAAACCCGGTATAAAGAGAAAATACCTGATATAAATAGGTAAAAATTGTGGTCCAAGTTCTTTATAACTTATTGTTATAAACAGATTACTGCTATTACTAATTACAAGGTGTTTTTGATGGCCCCAAGCACCTCGTTATACTGAGTTTCCACTGTACAGAAATTCAAATGATCTACACCATTATAACAATTTCTTCTTGTATTTAGAAATGAAGACAAATACCCCAACCAACACAAAATCATAACAACTGTCATGATCACATTTCAGAATGAATAAAAGAAGAGAAAGAAATGAAAAGAGCTTGTATCCATCCAGAATGGCCACAGAGGGAAATAAACATGACCACTGCAGACACTGGGGCCTTTATCTCTTAATCTCTTTATGTTATGGGCCGTTGTTCTGCAAAAGGCAAGAGTTATTAAATATCAAGAGTTGTTAGGTGTTCATGTGATGAGTACTATAAATGATCCGAGATATTTACATCAATGTCATTTTCGTTTTGCAAAGCGTAAACTTTGCATGGACCAGAATCTAAAACATGATTTTAAAAATTGAAAATCTTGATTCTACTATTCAATGAAGAAATAACTTCGTGATGAAAACAAAATTAAATTGATGTTGAACATTCATAATTCCATACAAAAATAAATAAATGACATACAATCAAAATAGAATGTAAACAATTCAAAACAAGATTAGAACTTCATGCTTATGTAATAACAGTGTTTTCTAGTAAAAGTTATAAAAAGGAATTTTGTGGAAAAGAAAATAAAAAAACCTGAATCAGGTTTACATGAAGTACAATGTTACAACATTTCCATGTTCAAAATTTTGTAAAGATTCATTGAAAACAGAGGTATTCCTTGTTTTAAGTATGAACATCATGATGCCTGGTAAATTAAATTTTCTTCTAAGTGCTTTGCGGCGATTTTCGCTCCTGTCCATGCAAGGAACAAAAACAATAAACGTGATGCAAATGAAAAGGTCTGAAAACGATATGGATATGAATTGTTGTAGTACATAAAAAGACATTTTCTTTATACAAAGGCAAACAAACCTTGAAAAAAAGATACATATCATCTCTGTAGCTAAAGTAACAAGGCATTTTGTGTTAATTAAAGTAAAAACTTGTCTTAGCCAAAACAATCAATAGAATAAAGAAATGAGGTCTTGGTATTAACCCTTCTGCTTTGATTATTTGACCTATTGCAGGTCGACTTAGAGGGTGTTGCTAGAAAGTTGCAACTGATCCAAAGGTGCAGCTCATCAGCAATCAAATCATTTTCTCATGCACATCTTGTTCCAAGTGCACAACAGAGGCGATTGAAAATGCAACTGATTTGCAGTTAATTTGCAATCAATTGCAAATTTCTAGCAACACCCTCTTAGGAAAGATTCACTGTATTTTACCTACTTTACCTTGCGTTCAACCCTTCTAACGAATCACAACCTTTTCTACATGTAATTCAGACAGTTTCTGCTTTCCATAGCATTGCCACAAGGTGGCTTGCAAAGTTTTGAAAGTCAGGGAAATACATGTAGTAAATCATTAATAAATAGCTGCCAACAGAGTCAGTGGAAATTAGCAATAATCCTGCTACAAATTTGTAATCTTTACATATTTTACAATGAAAACATGTTGCTAATGTTGCTGATAATAGTCTTCTTAAACAGGTTTAACACAAAACTTGACAAATCTGAGGCACAAATTAGTACTGATAACTAAAAATTATTAATAAATAGCAGAGTTGTTAATACACAAGTTTCAGCATTTACTTTTGTTCTCCACTGATTGATTTTATTCCACATGATTTCCTATAAAAAAAAAATGTAAGGCTATTCTTTTTAATTTGACTGAAAAGCCAAAAAATGGTTAGTTATCAGTATGTTGAGGGAATCCAAGAACAAATATTTTTTGGCCTCATGATAAAATAATAATAATCATTATTTCAATGATCATGACGTATCATATGCGTGGAGAGTTGGTGGCTATGAACAAAGGACTGTTTAAACACTCTGCACTCAACAGATCTGTTAAGGGCATCAAAACAATATCTTTTGTGCCTCGTGATAAAATAACAATAACCATTATTTCAATGATCATGACGTATCATATGCGTGGAGAGATGGTGGCTGAGAGCAAAAGACTGCTTACACACACGGCATTCAAAGGGCTTCTCACCTGTATGAATACGATTGTGGGACTGCAGCGAGTACTTAGTACCAAAGGCACGTCCGCATGTCAGGCATACGTGCGGACGGATTCCCTTGTGGCACATCTCGTGTCGCCTCAGTGACGTCTTATGATTGAAAGTCTTGTCACAGAAGCTGCAATTCAGGCATATAGTTGGCGCCCGGTGCATGAGTCGCTTGTGCGTCGTCAGGTATTTCTTGACGCGGAACGCCTTGAAGCAGATATCGCACTGGTACGGTCGCTCACCTCTGTGATCGGGAAGATGGTTCTTGAGGGCGCTCTCCGAGGAGAATGACCGCGGACATTCCTCGCACTTGAACGGGCGATCCAGCGTATGCTTGCGTCGGTGGATGATATACCGCGTCTTCTCGGTGAACGTCAGCGGACAGTACTCGCACTTGAATTTCCCGCTGTTCGTGTGGACGGTCATCTCGTGCTTATAAACCTCGTTGTGCGCGGAGAACTTCCGAGGACAGTACTTGCATTTGAAGACCTTTGGTTTCTTCGAGGAAATGAGGATCCGCTTCCCCAGCATGTCCTTGGGAAGATCTGGATGGAAGGGTTCAGGATCTTCAGGCGGCTCTTCCTCCGGTCCGACGTACCTCGTCATCTGATCCTCGATGTCACCTCGCATCCAGCGCCTCCCGACAAAGATCTTGTGGTCATTCCGTAAGTGGGACATCAAAGATCCTTTCCGCCTGAAGCATTTGCTGCAATGCGGGCACTTGAATGAGTCAGAGTCGTGCGATAGCATGTGCTGTTTGAGCGCCCTTCGATGCTTGCACTCCAAGCCACACACCTCGCAGATTGGCTTGATGTCTTTCGTCTCTTTATGAAATGCTGCATGTTCCCTGAGCCGACCTTGTGACGAGAACAACTTCCCACACTTTTTACAGGAGAATCTTTTCACGCTGTCCCCCGTTTTGTTCTTGTTACCCGACCGATCACCAGTTCCCTTTAAACTTCCTCTCTTCCCTGCTTTCTTCAAAGGAAGCAGTTTGATCTTCAAGGTCACTTTCTTATCTCCTCCATCCTTCTTCTCGGGTTCTGCCTCAGAAGCAGCTTTCTCTTCAGTAGGTTTCGGAGGCGATGCTTGCTTCTTGTCAAGTGATTTGATCTGTTCTAACCGGAGTGAAGTGAAGATCTCGGCCTGAAGGTCCCGTTTGGTTTCTGTAATTTTCTGGTTTTCCTTGTCATGCTCAAACTTTGAATGTCTCAGAATGCTCTTTGGGTTGGTGTAACGGCACTTGCAGTCTTGGCACTCGAACATCTGGCTTTCTGAAAATAAGATAAGGTAAATGAAATTAAATCAGAAAAAATAACACAGGAGGTACCCTCTAGTCACAGAAGTAGCAATCATGATTTTGGCTCTCAGCTGTGAACAACATTACTCTTTCAATTGCCAAAGGCCAAGATAGCAACAATTCAAATATTCTATCAGCCCTACGCCTATTTTTTGAGGGGGAGGGAGGGGGAGGCTTAGTGTGCATAATTCATAAGATTTTTGTACCCCCATATTCCCCCTACAAACAGGTTTACTACTCAATACAAATTATATGCATTTTCTGTACACAAAGCTTTCCCAAGGTTTGCCCTAAATAGCAAAAAGTAATGTATGCAAACTGGAATCCAAGTATCACACTTCAATTGTTTTTCAATGATGTAAGGAATGCCATGTAACTACAGTGGTTGGAAAGACATATTTGAATCTAATAGTAGACAGGCCTATCGGCAAGGAATATGCTTTTGAATTACAGAATTGATGATCGGTGCTTACCTTGATCAAAGTGTAACTGATCAAGCAGAGTTTTGAATCCCACTCTTGTCCTATACTCTGGACTATAGAAAACCTTCAGCTGGGTCCCTGCCTTGACAGGCTTGGTGAGACGAAAGAAGATATCGCCGTAGACCTGGAAGGCCTCCACGTTTTGTTCCTCCGTTTTCCGGGCGTTCTGGACATGGTGCATCCAATTGTTAGGGTCTGTGGAACCATCGATGTAGAACCTTGGTCGACCACGAACACAGATCTAAATAAATAACACCAGAAAATACGAATGTGATTTAAAAGCATTGATCATTCGCAAATGGTGGGAGGGGGCTGTTGGGGTGCCAAATATTAGGGAAAAAGGGTTTGAAGATAGCTCAGGGGACAGTAAATTTGAGCTGATGATGTTTTTTCTGTTTTTACTTGTCAACTACTGGGAACTGGGCGGTTGCAAAATTTGCCAAGGGAGGCACCAAATTTCAGCAGATGACCTTTTTTTATTTTGCTTGTTAGCTCTTCAAGAGGGAGGGGGCATTAAATTTCAAGTTTGCCTAGCCCCACCCCTTTTCTCCAAATCCTGGGTACGTTGCATGTTGATTACAAAGAGAAAGGATTGGTTTGTTTTGGTGTTCTATATAATTGTTAATTCTCTGTTCCTTTCAGTGGCCTAAGCAGAATGATTAAATGTAGAAATCACTTCAAGACAGCTCTGAGCAAGATATCCATAATCACAACTCACCTCCCAAGTCGAAGGGTCGTAACAGCCCAAGCCTTCTCTCGCAAACTCTCCAGTATAAGGCCCAAACTCCTCTCCCGCCTCCCAGTCCTTAGACAACATCACACCACAGAACTTCCTCTCATCATCCGCACTCTCGATGAACACCAGACCCGATGGAAGACCGGATTTCTCTGGCGTCACGCCATCGGATTTCCATGTCTCGTTGAATAGTGGCTCCGTCTGGCATGATTTTGAAAATGACGGAGTGCATTCCTTTGGCTTTTGACGCTGGATTTGGGGTTCTACGATCTGAACCATCGGTTGGGAGTTCCTCTTTGCTCGGCTACGTGGAGCACCTTTCTTCTTGCCAACACCTACAGGAAAACAATTTTTAACATATTTTGAAAGACAACAAGAATTTGGGGTTGCCATCTTAATGTTACTTTGTATGCCATCGTGATGTCATTATCACGCGTCTTCATCAAGATCGTATCATCATTGCAATGCAACAAGTACGCTGGGCAGTATTAGATACACTAGATTTTTATACTGATTTTGCCGCAGACTTTTCTGCATTGAACGGGCAATACAAGAAAATAATCAACAGGGTAATTCCGTTTTCAATCCAAACCGGACGATCGGATGTCAATGAGACGATTATGCACAGAGAAAACTGTGTGATATGCGCTTCAAAAGAACAGTATATTCTTATTAGTATTATCAAAGTTGCCTTGTTCTGGAGGCCATATCATGAAACTTTGTCAGCAACAAAATTAGTCACCGTAGACAAATCCAGTGAAATCCTTGATTCTGATTGGCTTAAAACCACTGCCGCTGACTGTTGTTATAGCAACTGTCAGAAAATCCACTCTTGTAGCACTGACTAATTTTCATGAAATGGCCCCCAGATGTCTGATGCAGTGAATATATTCAACACAATTACAACTCATTGGGTCCTCAAATAAACGTCTAAAGGCCCGCAAACTGACCTTGACTTGACGTGGTGTTCACATTACTGACAGAGTTGCTACGATGAGGTGTAGCAGCCTGGCTTGAATTCTGAGTTGCAGCAACACTGTTGAGGGTGGCAAGCGAGAGATCCTGGATGTGGTAGGTGGTAGGATGCTGCAGAGGTGGTGGAGTTGATGTTGATGTTGGCTGCTGGAGTGGGAGATTGCTGTTTGGGAGATCTCCCTGGTAATGTAGAGGTGTTGCATTCACTGTAAGGGTCAAACAAAATATTGTTGTAAGGTCAGAGACCTGTAACATAAAGAGGTACAATTAAATTTGCAATTAATCTTATCTCTTTGGTACACAATTTACCATACAGTTATAATTAATATTTATCACAAGTTATGCTACATTCCCCAGATAAAAAATTTGGGCAACATGAAACTTTCACAAAAGATAGCCAAATTGCAAAAAGAAATTTTAAAACAAATTTCAGACCATGAACCAACTTTACCTATCTATGATGAACTTTCAAGAGTGTTAACTTATTAGATCTTGTTCTTATTAGAAATCTTGTTCATCCACATCAACGTGATCAACTAAGGCTCTCCCTAATCTTGGGCACTGAGCTTCTCAGAATCCTCAACGCATACAGATTAACTTCCCTTCCACACAAGGCACATGATTACTATCTGGTGTTTAAAAATCATAGTCTGGCAAAGGGACACTATCCCACTGTCTATATCTGATTTCTTATCTTGCATAGCCGCTGTGATGGCATGCTGATAGTCATCGGTATGTTGAACAGGGCACTCCCTTCTGCTACTAGGCCTTAAGCTGATCAGTTTCCTTGACAATACAGAATAAATTCCAAACAGGGACATAATTCCTACCTAATGTTTGAGAATCATAGCTGGGCAAAGGGACAGTGTTTCTTTATCATCTTACCTTGCATAGCTGCTGTGAGGGCATGCTCATAGTCGTGGGTTCACACACCAGGGCTCTCCTTATTTGCTTTCGGGCCCCGAGCTAGTTGCTATCCTCAAAGCATACAGAATAACTTTCGAATAAGGGATAAATCTTATATCATAGCTGGGCAAAGGGACAGTGTATCTTTATCATCTTACCCTGCATAGCGGCTGTCATGGCATGCTCATAGTTGTGGGTCCGTACACCTGGGCTCTCCCTACTGCTATTGGGCCCCAATCTAGTTGCTACATGTATCCTCAAAGTATGTACAGAATAACTTCCCTTCCAAACATGGGACATGATTTTTTATCTCTTTGTAAATCTTAGTTGGGCAGGGGGACACTATTACACATTTCTTACCCTGCATAGCAGCTGTGATGGCATGTTCATAGTCATGTGTTCGCACACCTGGGCTCTCCCTGCTGCTACTGGGCCCCGAGCTAGTCGGTATCCTAGATGGGTTGGGGAGCCCCTCTGGCCCATGGGGCTGGCCGGGCACAGAGCCTGCTGCTTGCATTGAGTTGAGGTAAGATGCGAACCTGAAAGAGTCAAAACAATGGACCATCATTCAAATTTATTGATAAAGCTTAAAGATACAGCTTGTATCTTGAAATATACTGGACCAATGAACTTGTTTTAGCCAAATTCTTTTAATAATGGCCACTGCACCTGCTGAATCAGCTAAATTTTATTTCAAAATTCTAGACAATGTTAGTCATTGCCTTTGACACTTTCAGGACGATAGAACACGTTTTGTGTTTTGGTTCAATAACTTTTAATGTAGTACTCTAAAAAAAATATACCAGATGCATGAACAGAAAGAGGAAAAAATTCTTTCTACACTAAAAATGACCTTCTTCATTCTGTCACCATTCGTTTTTAATGGAAATAATCACAAAGATGGTCATTAATCCTTATATTGGTATCCGAGAAGGGTTGGGGAGCCCCTCTGGTCCATGGGGCTGGCCGGGTACAGAGCCTGCTGCTTGCATTGAGTTCAGGTAAGATGCGAACCTGAAAGAGCCGAAACAATGGTACAGGACAAGTTGATTAATACAGCTTATAGATACACCATTTATATTGAAATATACCGGACCAAGGAACTTTATTTAGCCAAATTTTTAGAATAATGGCCACTGCACCTGCTGAATCAGCTAAATTTCATTTTAAAATTCTAGACAATGTTAGTCATTGCCTTTGACACTTTCAGGACAATAGAACACGTTTTGTGTTTTGATTCAATAACTTTTGATGTAGTACTCTAAAAAAATATACCAGATGCATGAGCAGAAAGAGAAAAAAAAATCTACACTAAAAACGACCATCTTCATTCTGTCACCATTCATTTTTTGATGAAAATAATCATTTAAAGATGGTCATAAATCCTTTAATTGGTATCCTAGAAGGGTTTGGGAGGCCCTCTGGCCCAAGGGGCTGGCCGGGCACAGAGCCTGCTGCTTGCATTGAGTTCAGGTAAGATGCATACCTGAAAGAGTCAAAACAAGAGACCATCATTCTAGTTCATAATACAATACAAGGGGACAAAGGGACAAGTCGGACAACTACTGCCTACCCCGCACCCCAAGAACCTCCTTGTCACAGTACAGCAAGCTATTTTGCTTGGAAATGTGAGTGGTTCTGAAAAGAACCTACCCACTTTCGACATTCAAGACAGTCCATCACACTTCCTTGTCTGTTTCAGATGGATTGGATATCTTATCATACTCCACAGACTTTGAATTTAAGAGTAGGTTTGGTATAAAGTTAATCATGTCACAAAATGTAGTTTTAACATCTATCATCAGAGATAAAAAGTTTATTGCTCCATATGTGATAGATATTAAAAGTTTCAATTCCCCAAACCTTACTAGCAATTTGTGCTGCTTGCAAACCTTTCATATTCTGTTTAAACAATCGGTACAATTTATGTTGTGGATCGAAATTAAAATAAAAGTCAATAACCTTTCTCCTCAAGCAGTAAGAAAAACCACTGATTCCTTGTCAATAACAAAGGTGCATTTGTATTGATCCAGATGTGAGAGATTATACTATTGAATTAATCAACAATAACACCCTCAGCCCCCCCCCCCCCAACTCAGCAGGTCGACTGTACCACACGTGCGTTTCCGATTCTTCATAATAGGGATATATTTTTTTCAGGCACTCCCGTTGAAAAAAATTCTGAAAGATCATAGAAAAAGGCACTCTACTTGAATTTTAATACCCGTGACATGGCGGCACAGCCAATGTCATGTACATCATCTGTATGCTCACCTAAGTCCGGGGTACCCTGCCTGGATCGCATGGTGCGAAGGAGGGTATTGCTGGTGTTGGTAATGTAGTGGATGCTGGTTCTGAGGTTGACCCTGGCCAGTCTCAGGATTGGAGCGGTTCTCCTGCCGCTCTTGAATATAATTGTACTCCATGATTCAAATCTAGTCCTGGATTATTCTGAAAGTGGAGAAAGAATAAAACTAAAATATAACCTAAGGAGAAATAGGCATATTTACAACACAGGCATTTTTTAAAATTCCCAGTTAAAATCTTTTTTTTTTAAATTGTAGGGGAAACTTATAGATACCATGATGTATTCTAGAGATTAAAATGAGACTAGTTTCACTTTCATGGCTATAAAACAGGTACAAAGGTTATCACATGATTTTGTTCCCATAGATATTTTCCACTGTGTAAGAAAACATCCTTATGTTTTGCCCCTGGATAGAATTCATAAAATTTAGATAATGTTGTAAAGTAGAAATTAAGAATAGGAATTCAATTCAGCAGCTTAGTAACATTTTCAAAGGGCCCTCAGAGAAAAAGTCCATCTATTTTAGCAAAAGTGCTCTTGGAAATCAAACAGTCTCCAGAAAATCAAATGCCAGCTAACTTATATTTTGGCAAACGTTAGAATCAAACTAGAGAGGGGAGGACTTTGAGTTGACTGCGAGTGTGACTGAGGTTTCAATTCGCTAGGTCCACCACGTACCAGAACTGCATGGCGTTGCAACTGGAATCAATACGTGCCTTTACGGTTGTTCAAATCAGGGGGAAAATCTAGGGTGCTAATGCACTTTCGTATACAACCGTGATTGAGTATGGAGATGCCCGGTTCTTAAAACGTCCCTTCGTGTGGCATTAGCGGCAGTGCCGCTGGATACGTAAGTGCATTAGCGGCAGTGCCGCTGGATACGTAAGTGCATTAGCGCCAATTCTAGTACACGGGCATTGCTTACACTGCGCGAGACCACTCCCATACTAGATTTTTACTTGGATGTTCCTATTGAATATGAACAACCATGAAGGCACATATTCAAAACAGGCAGACAGACCACATACCGTACAAGGACCGGTTTCCGGCCATCCTGGTATAATCGGCCACCAAGCCTCATATGCAGTTTGTCTATGGCGCGCACATGGCGCGCACTTAGGTTAAATGCGCGCCCAAATAAGCGCACGTACGCTTCAACACAATCCCTATGGAGGCTCAATTCACCAGGCAGGCGGCCGAAAACACCCGCCCCATGTCGCTTGGCGATCGCCGATTGCTGCGTGAATATACGGGCGCCATTCATTAAGTTATGCACATCAATTAAAAGCCCAGAATTTCGGCTAAATTATGATCTAAAAATAAACTTGAAATGCTGGATCTTGTGACTTGTGGAAGAGCAAAACTGCTTAAGCGGCCGGAAACCGGTGGTCATACGGTACTACATAGCCATAGGACTAGGAGTTAATAATATATTTTTGGCAAAAGAATGCTCAAACAAGTTACCACTGCCAGCAATTCAACAACAAATGACACACAATCAAGGAATACAAAACAGGTACATTCTGCATTTAAAAAAAATCGCGTCAAGTTCAAATTTCAGCAAACCATAAGGATGCTCCAAAATGTGAAAAACATGCATTTGGCAGCCGGGTGGATGCCGAGTGCAGAACTCAATCATACGGGAGAGTTGCGGCCTGCGCCTCACAACATTCGCGTTCACGATCACTCACACAAGATTCCCGGGCCGGGACACACATAAATGTTCAGCATATAATTTAGAGTACAAAACTACTAAAAATGCTATATATTGAATTTTTAAATGCTCTGAAAAACATGAAGTCTAATGCTGAATTATTTTTAAATATTAGTGAACCTACAGGTAAAAAATCGACATTAGAATAGAAATTACCTGAACCCACTTCACTCTCTCAGCAGCCGCAGTGCATGAAAGTGAATGTGCTATGTCTATTATTATTTTTGTAGCCTTCATATTGCTGCTAAAACTAACACGGTACTAACACCTGTTAAATTTGGTCGAAGAGGGGGATGTGATTTGGGGGCTTTTGCCCTCTTCCGCCCCCCCCCCCCCCCCCCCCCC
>BQKZ01002055.1:38140-68715 GCA_036244855.1 Temnopleurus reevesii
ACTCAAAACTCAACATACACTCAACACATACTCAAAACTCAACATACACTCAATACATGTTACTCAAAACTAAACATACACTCAACACATACTAAAAACTCAACATACACTCACCAGACGACACACAATCAACACTCAACATACGCTCAAAAATCGGCATGCACTCAACATACACATAACACTATACATACTCAGTCCGAACACTTAAAATACTGTCTAGAGGGAAATTTTCATGGGAGTTTAATTTTCACGTTTTTCGCAGTAAAATTGCTGACTGCAAATTTTACACCAGTGAAAAATAATGAAATCTTGAAAAATCCTTATAAGTCAGTTCAAGAGATTGTACTTTTTTTCATGGATTGCATCTGTGAATTCAATACCACACCAATATTATCCATGGACTATCCAAAAGCGAAAAATTAACACCACGAAGATACAGTACTCTCAACTCTGAACATGTCACTTCAGCAGACACATTCAGCACAATATCAAACATAAACTAGAAAAAGTATAAAACCTGTATTAACAATTCCTCATTGTGACTGTTCCACAGATAGAAACACAACAAGATTTATTTTCTTTTCACAAACAATTAATTTTGCAACAGATCAGAAGCAATATTTACAGAGCTGTATAAGACAACTAGGCAAGCTAATACATGATTAATTCGGCAAGGTAAAAAACATTTGTCCACATCAAGGTGTCTCTAGAAAATAATATGGAAATTATTCTTATAAATATACAAGTAACTCAACGAAAAAGTATCACATCCGTTACCCTAAAAGTAGATGTCTTGAGAACCATTGAGTGAAATACCTTGAAATTTAATGTGAATGTAACAGATGTCGTATTTTCACATGAATTATTCATTTCACTGAGCTCTATTGAATGGTTGTCAAGTTAAATACTGCGGTTAGAGTAACAGAAATGAAGATTTTTTTTGTGGAATAGCCAACACTATAAAACATCAATTTGGAATATATACCGGTACTACATTGTGGTGCACCAGAAAAGTGTTAGAAAACCAGCAGTGCTAAACTTAGCTGATGTCAATTGTGTTATGATCAATACAGTTTGGTGTTAAATTCAAATATCCTATGACATTTTGATGTTTGGAGTCAATTGCACCCACCACTGATGTTGCTCTAACACCTTGCTGGTGTCGCACAATAAAAACACACTGATTTGGTGTTACAATAACACCCATGGTTTTACAGTGTTAACACTCTAAGGAAGCAACATAAGGATGGAAGATCCTATCTCTCATAAGATAAATTACATTGACTTAAATTTGGTATGCTTTATCATACCAGCTATTAAAGATATAGTAATATGTCCTATTCTTATACATTATCAAAACAGATGTCTTTGAACATTCATACACTACTGTTCATTTAGGATGCACCATGATTCACTGGGTTTCAACAGATGCCAAACACATCAAATGTTACGGTACATTACTACGTATCCCATAATTATTGTTAAAAATAACTTGGAAAAAATGGAAACACCTAACACATATTTACGTAGTTGCTCAACGTTCAGGAAAACACACGAGGTAAAAAATCAAAATGTGAATAACTGACAGCTGAACAAATGTGAGATTAAACATCACAACAATAAATAAACTCTCACCCAATCACTTGTGATGAAAGCCTTTAGTTTGTATGAAAAGACGCCTCATGCATATTCTAGAATGGTTGATGTCTATTTACCAGTGTGTTTTAATGTTCATTTTCTTACTCATTCTATGACATTAATAACTGTCTTAGAACATGGATTCAGCAAAATGGATGAAACTTGAATTAAATGTTTATGATGCACCATGATTCACTAGGTTCTTCCACATGCCAAACTCTTGAAATTGTAGTGTACATTATTCCATTATTATCTTGGAAAACAAGAACAATGGAAACACCTGACATATATCATTCACATAGTTGCCAACCATTCCAGAATATGCATGAGGCCAAAATTGAAGTGTTGATAACAAACAGTTGAACAAAAGTGAGATTTAACATGACAAATATAAATATGCTCTCAGCTATTCACTTGTGATGAAACCCTTTTATCTGAAAATACACCTCATGTATATTCTGGAACAGTTGGCATCTCTGCATTTACGATGCACCATGATTCACTTAGCTATAAAGAGCCAAACCCAGGAATAGTGCATATATGTTACTCCTTAAATGTCTTGGCACAACAATTTGCTAAGATATAGTTATCTAGCCTATAACACTCAAATATGATACCCGACAGTTCACAATTCACTGGGTCCAAAATGTGCAACAGACATGTAACAGTTGAAATGGTAGTGTACATTACCCATCATATATCTGGACAAAAACAAATGGCTAGTAATGTCAAACACTTTTTGGTAGTGTACATTAAAGGTAGAAAACTACATTTGCAAACATTACGGTTATGCTTCCAACTTGTTGTGTACCTCAGATATGCCAAAATAATAACCTCTATGAAGTATTTTGGTTGAATGTAGTCCAGAATATTTAATTCAAATAAAAATCTATNGCGCGGGCGCGGCGAATTTGGTCTCAAAAGTTGCGCGATACTTGAAAGAAAAAGTCATGACGCGTCGCGAAAAAATTTTGGCGCGTGTGGGAGATATTTGAAAAAATGTTGAGGGGGGGGGGCAGAATCCGCCCCCCCCCCGGGCCTTTTAGGGTTAAGATATATGAACTTGCACATACATTTAAAAAGCCACGCACTGAGCCCAACTCGGGGTTAGGTTCCATGCGTCGGTCATCACCAAGTTGTTTATTTGCTTTGAACTCAATGAATAATAATCCATATCATGTCAAACAAATTCATTTCGGTTGATTTTGTGCACTTGAGTGATAAACAAATTACATTTGTGTCTACCTCACATACCCTTTATTCATATCAACTACATGTATTACGTCCTATTCTAACCAATTAAAATAGATGTCTTTGAACATTGATACAGAACTTTTCATATATGATGCATCATGATTCACTGGGTTTTAACAGACGCCAAAACCCCTCAAAATGGTAGAGTACGATACTCCTAAATTATCTTAGAAAACAAGTAGGTTACGATGGAAACACTTGGCACATATCATTTACAGAGTTGTCAACTATTTCGAAACATGCATGAGGTCAAAATTAAAATGTGAATAACCAACAATTAAACAAATGTGAGATTAAACATGACAAATACATGTATATTCACATGTGATGAAAGCCTTTAATTAATAATCTTAAAATGCATATTCCAGAATGGTTGAGGTCTCTGTGTATGTATTAATGAACGATTCTTTTCCTTACTCATCTAGTAATATAACAAATGCCTTAGAACATTGATTCAACAAAATGGATGAAACTTTAATTAAATGTTTATGATGCACCATGATTCAATGCGTTCTGCCACATGCCAAACGCTTGAAATTGTAGCATACATTATTCCACAATCATCTTGGAAAATGAGGTGAGTTCAATGGAGGCAACAAGTACATATCATTTACCGAGTTGCCAACTTTTTAAGAATGTGCATGAGGTCAAAAATTAAAATGTAAATAACCAACAGTTGAGCAAGTAAGATCAAAACATGAGAAAAATAATAATACTCTCAGTCACTTAGCACTTATTGCATATAAATAAACTGGGGTTCATAACAATAACGCTATTATTACAGGGGCTGCTGGGACAACATTTCATTGAAATTGAAGAAGCTACCCTGGGAAAAGGAGACAAATTATCACTGTCGTTATCATTATCGTCAACATTATCATATCATGATTATGACTATATTACTATTATTATCATCATTATCATTATCATCATCATCATCATCATCATATAATCATTACTATATTACTATTATCATTATCATCATTATTATTATTACTATTATAGAGCCAAAAAGTCCATCTAAAGACATACATACATGTTTGTACAAACATTACATACAAACAGACATACTACATACATGTAAAACAAATTTTCTCAAACTAATTCCCCATTTTCTGAACTACTTGGGTGGGTAAGAAAGCAATTGGGTTTGCATAGGACTAAGGGAAACTGGCCATATCGATAAAGACCATTATCTGTGATGTGTGCGACCACAAATGTTGACTTTTTGGTACAAAATCTTACATTGATGGAGGAAGCATTGCATTCTGTACGTATTTTTCTCAATATTCATGAAGGGTAACTCATTGACTGCAATATCAGCTTTGACTCATTATAGCTGGTCATCACGTCTTGGTCCATTGAATATGGATTTTACGTGATGTGTGTGACATGTGATGTTACACACATATCACTCAACATTGGTGCCCATTGATCTATGAAATGATGACGAATAGATATGAGTCATCGCTCATTTTGAAGGCAATAATAATAATAATAATAATTATAACATTTATATGGCGCTTTATACTGATGTTTCTAAGCGCCTTGCTATTTGTAAATCCTTAAACAAATTAAATTAAATTAAATCAAATTAAAAAAGAAAGAAGAACAAAAGACATAAAATTAAGGGAAAAGAAGTGCGCCTCCATAAAGTTAAGACCAACCCACAATTGAGTGAGGTAAACTAGGCATTGAAGAGGTGAGTTTTTAGTTAAGTCTTGAATTGATCGATAGAGCTGGCATTGATAGAGCTAACTCAATAAGTTACTCTTCTTAAATAATGAGAAAGCTATTGATGAAATGCATGCTTCCTCCTTCAAAATAAGATTATGGATTGAAAATTCAACTTTTTCAGTCATACACATTACAGATACTGGCCCAAAGTTAGCACATTCACTACAAGTATATTTGTACATACTCAGTATATTTACAACAAAAATATGTGAATATAGCATACTTGCCAAGCATCCTTATTCTTTAAACGCACTGAGACCTTTTTCAAAGGTATGATGCACTATATAAGAACTGTCTTATCATCATCATTATCACTATTATCATTACTATTCTGGAATCACAGCCCTCTACTTATTGCAAATATTAGGACAATTGTAAACAGCATAGGAATAAGACAAGAATATTCAATCAATAGATAATTAGCACATTGAAATTACAGAGTTTGGGATGCTTAATAATTTTGATTTTTTTCTGTTAAGAATATTCTCTTGTTTTCAATATTATTTCCTCAACATTCTGCCTTTGATATCACAGGATTCACGCAAAGTTTTGAAAACAGGATTCCATGAAATTTCTACCACCTTTCCATCACTATATTACTGATTTCCATGATTTTTTCTTACATGATTTCCCAAATCACTCTTGNCGATACTCATAGCGTATTCCGGTACCACACACACACACACACACACAAAACATAAGAGCAAATACAGTACGCACTTCAATACACTGCCACACCATGCGGAATACGCACTGAGAGAGACGCTTGCGCTATTGGTCAACGAGGGGTTAATGGCTGTTTTGAGTTTTGAACGTACGCTGAATTAGTTCGGTGCCCGAATAGAAGAATTATTATTGAAATAACTATAAATGCGCATATCATGATCAATCTTTGTGCTTAATTGATTGGTGATAAGTTCGAACATTTAGTAATCTTCAACATAACACATCAATCTTGGAAATTCAAATTTTAGGCTGCAAAAGAAGTATTCTACCTTTAAAATATTTTGTACAATGATGGAACATGAACTTAGCACTTATTGCATATAAATAAACCAGGGTACAGGTAATAACAATAACTCTGTCATTGCAGGGCCCGCTGGGAGATTAGTTTCTTGAAACTGAAGAGGCTACCCTGGGTAAAGGAGAACAATTATCACTATTAGTATAATTATCATCATAATCATATCATTATGATTACTATTATTACTACTATTACTACTACTATTATTATTATTATTATTATTATTATATGTATTATTATTATTATTATTATCATTATCATTTTTATCATCATTATCAACATCATAATCATTATTGTTATTACTATCATATAGCTCCAACGTCCGTCCATCTAGAGACATACATACATGTACATATAGACACATACACAAATGAAAAACAAATTTCCTCAAATGTTCCTATTTTCTGAACTACTTGGTTGGGTAAGAAAGCAATTGGGTTTGCATAGAACTACGGGAAACTGGCCATATCGAAAAAGGGCCATTATCTGTGATGTGTTTGACTACAAATGTTGACTTTTGGGGATAAAATTTTAGATTGATGGAAGAAGCATTTTAATTTGAATGTATTTTTCTCAATATTCATTGTCCTCAATATGAGCTATGACTCTATATAGCTGGTCACCACATCACAGACCATTGATTTGACATGAGTGTGACATATGATATTGCACACGTATCACTCAACATTGATGCCAATTGATCTGTAACATGATGATGACAAATGGATCACATCTAATTTTGAAGGCAATAAGAGACCCTTCAGAATATTGAGAAACATTTACCTGAAATTCAATGCTTCTTACTTCAAAATAAGATTATGCATTGAAAATTTAACTTTTTCATTCATACACATCACAGATAATGCCCATAAATCATAACATTCACTACGTTTGTACACAGTATATTTACAATAAAAATATGTCAATATAGCATACTTGCCAAGCATCCTTATTCTGAAAACAAAGTTCTCTATTAATTGCAACTATTAGGATGATTGTAAACAACATGAAGGTAAAGAGCATGTGGTAAAACAAGAGCACTTAATCAATAGACCATTATCAAATTAGAATTACAGAGTTTCGATTGATTGATAGTTTTCATTGTCAAGGTAAGAATATTCTCGTGTTCAACAATTTTTCCTCAACATTCTGATTTTTATATTAAAGGGTGCACACAGAAAACAAAATTTCATGAGCCTTTTATTACTTTTCCATGACTATATTACCGATTTCCATGATTTTTTCTAACAAGATTTCCAAAATCATTCTTGTGATGATGATGAACACCAATTATAACATGATCGTCAGAGAGTATGAAAGCTGCAATACATTGCAAGTTGAACAGCTGCCATAGCCAAAGGGTTAATCTAATTTAATGATTTTTCCATAACTTTTAACAAATTTTCAAAATTCTGTGACTTTTCCCTAACTTTCATTGGCAATTTTCCAGGATTTTCCATCACTATGGAAACCCTGTAATATGGCCATGAATATTCAATCTGATTCTGAGAAACAATATTTGGAAAAATGAGGATAGTTGGCAAGAATACGATAAATAATAATGCCTCACATGTGCATCTTTAACATACACTGATACAAAAAAAAAAGAGGAAAAAAACAGCTGGCAGAAATGAAAAAAATAAGAATAATAATCCAGATTGAAAGTTGGGTTTAATTAATAATGATATGACGTCATTGGTTAATGAAAGCTGATTCGGAATTATGGCTGAATTTGCAGGGGAGCTACAGATAGCTCTCCTAGATGCTCTCAAGGAGAGTTTTAGGGGAGCTAAATTGGTTCTTCATGTCGTAAAATTGGGGTTACAAGGGGCTCAATAATTGAAATCACCCCCAAAAAGCATTTAAGGGGAGCTTTAGGAGAGCAATCGCTCTCACTCCCCTTAAAATGAATTCCTTGTGTTCTTATGATTTAAAAAAAAAATCGGAATGCAGTGAAATGCATGCTAAAGACGCGCAAGTAAGGCAGAATACACATTTCTAACAAAGTAAAAAAAAAACATTAAAATATAACACACATCATTACATCATGGACGACAAATTACACTCCACAATTAATTCTAATCTCACAAATTATCATCCGCTAATTTCTTTTTAAAGACTTTGCAATGCTCCCTATTGCATTTCTGCAATTCTCGTCCCATAATGCATTGCCCACTAAAAAATTGAGCCTTCGTTTTGACATTCTAGGACAACAATTTCATATGCGATGGGGAGAATTCAGCCATAAAACAATTATTTCAAAATAAATTGAGCTGGATAAATTAATGGCAGGACGATCACAGCTACGACTATCTTTGGTTGGCGCTATCAAACAAATACTGAATGTCTAGAGAAACACTCCCTATAGATGCTAAAAAAAATGAATTCTCAAAAAAAAATCTGCAGGGAGCCTATAGGTTAAAAACATGTCCTTTTACACGAAATCTTTTATTTACACAACATTTTACGAATATATATGCAGCTATTTCAAATTGTCATCGGCACCCCTTGGTCACTTGGTCAAAAGGAGCACAGATTACTACAAAAAAAAAAAAAAAATAATCAGTAACAGTACACCTTGGCCGAAAAGGGGCAAATATTACTACAAAAAATACAAAATAATTATTCACAGTACAAAATGCCCATAGACTTTTAGAGGTAACTCTACCTATTAAAATGCATGGTAAAACTGAGGTATAAAAATACAAACTTAACCAAATCGCTATTTTGTATCTGATTCCACACTATTAAAACATATTTTCCTACATCATGCATACTGTATAAGCTGAAATTTTTGCGATGGTTTTATTTTCGCTAATTTCGCGATTACAGCCTCACGAAAATTTCCACTATATATGATTGCACACTCATTTGTGTACATACACTTTCAAAAACGTGAAAATAACAACACGCCAATGTGTCAAACTGGTCAGAAATCATGAAACTATCTGTCCGCCAAAATATTGGCTTATACAGTATTTCAGATTTTTTTAGAATAAGTACAAAAAAATACTGTACAATGTACTCTTAAAATTTCCTATGTGTGAATAGAAACTTGATTTATCTGGAATAAAGAGTGATATTGCAAGAAAAAGAATGAGTTGCAAATCGGCTAATTATTGAACGCATGTTTATAACCGATTTAGAGTCTAACAAGATGAATATGAAGAAATAATTTTTCTTGATCCATAAACTATCAAGTCATACACACATTTGAATTGTACATCGGATTATACCCTTAGGGGGTGTTGCTCAAAATCAACTGCAAACAACTGCAACTTTGAAAATTGCAACGCGCATTTTCATTCGCGCACGGTATCCGCATTTAACAAGATGCACGTGAAACAATTATTTTGATTGGCACGTTTCGATCAACTGCAACTTGCGATCAATTGCAACTTTTGAGCAACACCCCCTTAGTTAGAGTACAAGCTTGCACCCAAATTTTTCTCTGGTTATCAAAATTCTCTTACACCTGGATACTCTACAAGTTGAGAAATAAAACTAGAGCATAGCTGGCCTTTCAATGTTTGCATAAATGTATTTTTTTGTCTTAGATTTTATATAAGCTTAATTTCATTTTTGTTTGTTCTTCACAAGCGGTCACAAAAGTGGACTTCAAACTGGTTAGGAAATCCACTTCGCGAGCTAGATTTCCATAACCAGGAACTAGTTCAGCCAATAACTTGAATGCCAGAGACTCGTAAAGCGGCCTTGAGTGGTAAAACTTTCAGGTGACCTTGAAGCACTTGCAGGAGTCAATGGGTGACTTCAAGTACGGTGTTCGGTGTTGGTGCTGGTGTTGAGAGAGCAAAACGGTCCGTAAACCGAGCTCCAACACCATTGGTCAGTTTACAACAGTGATACAGAAACGACCGGAAATACATCAGAATCTTGTGAGGTCTACCCCAAACACCAACAGACTTCAAGTTTGGTGTCGAGGCTGGTGTTGGTTTTGATGCAACACCAACACTAGCGTTCAACACCGTACTTGAAGACATCCATCGTAGTCAGTGGGAGAGCGCAGCGGGGATCACGGGAAGATCGTGACCAGCTGTTGATCCATCATCAAAGCAACAAAACCACTTTGCATGAAATTGACTTAAAATCCACATCGCGGGGAAACCGCTTTCAAAAACTAGGTTTGAACAGGGTCTAATATTCTTTAGTCACTATAAGTCTTCTTAGCTATACTGAATACAAACCATAGTCCCATACATAGCAAAATATGTTTGAACATCAGCAGGGATTTCACTTCATGCAATTTCTCTCTCTTCCCCTGGCCCTATCATGTGAGGCCGCCAGAGTTGGATGGTGGGTAATTTAATGATCTGATAGATGAAACAAACAAATAAAATTAGAAATCATAAAAGGGATTCTATCAGAAACAAAACGACAATGAAATTTAAATGCACTCTTTAGAGGATCGTTAACACCCGCTGGTATGCAAGAGTAAAATCTGTTTTGGGATATAAACTGAGGAAAACAAAACATTTTGTGGTAACACAAAGGTTTTCTCGCCTTAAACACATATCATGGCAGGAGGAGTATACATATGCAAGTTACCCCTTTCGACTAGTTGTCTTCACAAATTTTGATTATTCCTAAATAGGATTGTCAGAAAAAATTATGTTACCATTTTCTTGAATTGGCCCAGGAAAAGATTAAAGTGGCCACTGTGAGCAGATTTTTGTCCCTTCTGCTAAAAATTAAGTGTCCAAGAAGACAGGTTTGACGATCCTTTTGATTCTCTGTTCCATACAAGAATTATGCAACATCAAACTAATTAGACAATATTTTATCCATATCAACATGATTTGTCAGCGCTTCAACAAGATGTAGGAACATGAAATTCTTCAAAACTTCAACATAAACACCAAATTCACAAAAACTCTAAAAATATGAACATTTTTATAATACAAACACAACAATTCTAGAAAACAACTTTCTATAAATATACATAAAAATCAATTTCTTTAGAAATGGAAAATGAACATATTGAGTTGTTTCACAACAATACTGGCAGCAGAAGACAAATAAAATGTACATAATGTTTAATTACATTAATATGAACATCTACATGATTTAATACAAATATGAAACTACAATGATTCTAAAAATACAATACTACTTTTCTATGAAATATCTTATTACTCATGATGTGTATTCAAAGAGGAATCGTTTCTAGGTATCGTTACACTCCCATTGAATATCAAAGAATAAGTTAAAAGAACACACACAAAAAAGATCAAAGATACCTAAATATTGTGAACAATTTAGTGACTATTTTCCTTTAAAAAATTGCCTGCACCAAACAACATTGGCTTCACAGTCATAAAGATCAGATATTCTTTTAAAGTAATGACGCCCGTATGAAAGGCTGTAAGAAAAAAAAAATACTGCAGAAAATGGCAATCTTTACAAATCTTATAGCCTTTCAAAACTTAAAAGGAATGCCATTATTTTGAATGCAGAATAAAAGTAGTTGCTTGATGACAGTGAAATTATTGTGAAAATTAATAACATTCTATGAGAAGGTGAGTTCGGAATGTTAACAAAAATATATCTTTGCCTCTAGATTCGTAACACTTGGGTGGTCCATGATTCTCTTACAACTACAAAATACAGAAAATAATCTTCTTTGGCAAGAGTCATTAAAGACATGATTTTGAATGTTAAATTAATGAATGAGTTAGTTGTCAAAATAGCCCCAGTCATATAAAGCATGATTGAACAAGATTCAACATGATTCTTCATTTAGTTGAGTCCTTCATTATCTGACTAATTTGTTGCTTTTCAGGTTGCTACATAACTTTTTTGAAGCATTTGCTAAGTTAGGCAAACAAATTTAGAAATGGCTGAATATCACTTGCCCAGAAATAAATTTCACTTGCCACCCAAGAGAATCTAAGTTAAAACACATACAATTTTAGTTTACGGACAACAATAACAAGTATAGACCCGGATCGGATTGACCTGGCTCTTGTACTTACTATTTCCACCCACTGTTTGCTTCTTTTTGGAGGGGAGGGAGGGAGGTGGTCTTGCCCAAGTCGGGCTAGTAGCTTTTACTTTTTCTCAAAGATACTTTCCCAGCTATCCTATGTAGCACCCTGCTCTTTGTTCAGGAGCAATTAATCAGGTACATGAAGATCAAGACTCAACTGGACAAAGGAGGTGTTGTCCAAATTCAACTGCAAATCAAATGCAACTTTGCAAATTGTAAGACACATTTTTCATTCACACATGATTTTGATTGGCACGTTCCGATCAACTGCAACTTGCGATCAATTGCAACTTTTGAACAACACCCCAATAGAGTCATGACGAGTCGTGTTGAATCAGGGCTTCTATGTGACTTGTGTTAATGCCAATATGCAACATTCATCAACAGACATGTAAATGTAAATAAATATGTTGCTGACTGCAGCAAAACTCTACAGTGACTATTTGCAATGATTCCTTTCTACCTTTTGAAGATGAGTTGTCTGTGCATTCTCTTGGCTTCGTTGTTCAGCTTGGTCCTAATCGCGTCCTTGATTGCTCTGGCCGGCACACCGGTCACCCGCTGGACATAATCTGTAATTGGTCAAAGATAGGCAGAAATGAAATTAATGACCATAATTGAGAAGAAGGGACACTGGTCATCCACAGAATAAAGTTTATCAAAGGCTCCAAATGAAATAGGAATACGTGCATCATGAGCAAATAGCTTGGTACTTGTAGAATTCTTAATTCTTCTAGCCAGTACATTGTCTTCTGCTGGACATTGTCCCTCATTGTCGACAAAATGAACAGAGAAAAGGTTTAATAAGCAATCACTGTCTTCGACAATTCCTCATTATATTTCCTCACTCTTTCAACAGCCGAAAAGGGGGTTTTAAGACCTAGTCTACAATTAGTCTGCGTACACCTAATAATGAGATTCATTTTTCTATCAAATCTATATTTCATCTATCACACGTACCAAGTATTGCTTCAACCTTTTCTGGATCCAGTCTGGCCTTGTTCGTAGGTAGACCCGTGGTCCTAGAGATGGTATTACTTGTCCCTCCAAGGGTCGATCTACTCAGCGTCTTACGAGGGAACAGACACATCAGGAGGTCAGAGGTCAACTTGCGGAAGTTTGTGTGGTTGCATCGATCCAGGAGACGCTTGTCGACCTTCACGTTGTTACTCAGACTAATATCAACCTGTAAATGATGATAATCATTATAAAAATTATGATTAGAATGATTCTAAAAGCCATCTTAAATCATTCATTTTACAGATAAAAAAAACTCTTTTAAATTCATCACACTTCTGATCGACTTCAAAACCATTGGCAAATTCTTTGGAAAAGCATCAAAAGTTGCTTGAGACATGAGAAAATAATCATAAAATGGCGACACAAAATGTTGAAATATCACAAGATGATTGCAGTCTTTATAAAAAATGGTCTTTTATCCATTACCCACATTGAGTCTTTGTAGGGTATATATGAATCTCTTATTATCTCAAGGCATTTGCAAAAGCTTCTTCATTGGAAAAATGAATTGTTTGCGTCACTGTTTTCACCAAAAAATGTAACTGATACTCTGACTATATTTATGCTATTATTTTACTCATATCCCTGAAGAGTATTTCTTAACTAGATGAATGGGCTTTTAACACATCAGCATCTGTCTCATGATAGTTATCAATGCAACAAATGTCAGATACAAAATATATGCCACAACTTTGATCTGAAATTGCTCCACAAAAAGAGTTTGGACTTTCAACTGGCTGGACCGAATTGGATGATATAAAACTCACTGATCTAGTAAAAAAAAATATTGATAAAAATATACCATTGATATTGCCAGTTTCCTAGGGATTTTTTTTTAGCCATAGTCTATATTTAAAATAATTATGTAACATTGAATTTCATAACTCCTCTTCAGGTCTTTTTACATATCCATTCAGAATTCTAATTCAAATAGTGGGAGTATATCGGTGAAAGCCTTACCGAATCTTCTGTCTGCTTACCACCCGGTCGAACCACCATCTTCCCCCTATCTCGCATCCTGACCGGCGCTAGACTCGACGTGGAGATCTGGGAGACATGTTGTAGCACCGTTTGGGATGTTGACTGCGGTACCGGGTTAGCTAGGCTCTGCTGCATCATGGCGAGCTGTGAGGGTGCACCAGGGGGTACCATGGGCGGTTGGCCTGTCAAACCCATTTGAATACTCGGTGCCAGGACGGGAAGCACAGGCGCGTGTGGAATATGAACCTGTAACAAGAAATATTATATTAAAAAAACAATAATGATAATTATCAAACTCTTTTAACCCTAATCCCATTGGGATATTTCAGTCATCTCAGTCCATTGGGGGGGGGCTTATTTGGCCCCCCCCTCTGATCTTCGCCGTCGATCGCGCGATCGCGCCGAAATTTGGCATGCACATAGCCCGTGATGTTAACTCTTAGATTGCGTTGTCAAATTTTTCAAAAATCTACTCATTATGCTAATTAGGCATTAATTATGCATAATTATGCGTGAATTCTAACAAACAGCAATAAATCATNGTTGGCCTGTTAAACCCATTTGAATACTCGGTGCCAGGACGGGAAGCACAGGTGCGTGTGGAATATGCATCTGTAGAAAGAATAATAATTGGATACATTATACATGGCGAGCTGGGATGGTGCACCAGACGGGACCATGGGTGGTTGGCCTGTTAACCCTAAAAAGCCCAAGGGGGGGCACAATGTGCCCCCCTACCACATAATCGTAAACCACTCCTACATTTTCGGTCCGATTACGCTCAAATTTGGTGACTTTTTCTGAAATTTTGTTGCGGACATTATGATACCATTTTTATTATTATTCCGTATTTCATGTTGCCATGGCAACCACAAAACAAACAGCATGTTTGTCCTTTTTTCAAATAATTTCAGTTTTTCAGCTTCAAATCTGCCCAAAAAGGCGTGAAAATGGTCACAATTTATGATGTTTAGTTTACTTTTGCTCTCTCCTGTGCATCTTGAACAGAAAACACGCTTTCTGACAATTTCTTTTGTTTTTCTTTGTTTTTTAGTCACTTTTTTCATACATATTAAAAAAAAATATTTAAGAATACTTTTCACAACTTAATGCAAATAAAAGTACACCAGACACTTCCAGAAAGCCCTGAAAATCATGTTGGTGAAGATTGGAGCTTAAAAAGTGAAAAATTAAAGGAATAACATGACATTTTTTAAAGCTGTCTGGCGCCCTCTATCAGCAATATCATGATAAATATGACATGATGCAATTATTGTCATATTTTGACCTTTAAATGCATCTAATGTGTTTAATAAAGTAATGGAATGTGTTCCTAAGATATTAATAGGGGATAATACCACATTTCAGTCATTTTTCAATCCACAATATTGATTTTAATAGACCATATGTCAAAAGTGACAAAATTCACCTTTTTAAATGTATTTTATTGAATTGCGCCCTCAAAAGGTGACCTTGAGAAATTCCGACGGTCAGAAATTGTAGATTATGACTTGCTTTACATCTGTGCCAATTTTCAGCCCGATCCGTCAAATATTTTGGAAGTTCTCGAGGGGGGGCACATGTGCCCCCCCCTTGGGCCACAGAGACATCAAAATAGCTTGGGCTTTTTAGGATTAAACCCATTTGAATACTCGGTGCCAGGACGGGAAGAACAGGTGCGTGTGGAATATGTACCTGAAACGAGGATCATGATGATAAGATGATCAGATCCTTTAATTCATTTATAATGGCGAGCTATGAGGGTGCAACGGACAGTACCATGGGTAGCTGGCCTGTTAAACCCATTTGAATACTTGGTGCAAGGACGGGAAGAACAGGCGCGTGTGGAATATGAACCTATAACAAGAAATATTATAACAATAATGATAACTATCAAACTCTTTTAATCAATTTATAACGGTGAGCTGTGAGGGTGCACCGAGAGGTACCATGAGCGGTTGGCCTGTTAAACCCATTTGAATACTCGGTGCCAGGACGGGAAGCACAGGCGCGTGTGGAATATGCACCTATAACAATATAACAATATATAACAATAATGATAACAATAATCAAGAGATACCTTTATTTATCTATAATGGTAAGCTGTGATGGTGCACCTGGGGGTACCATGGGTGGCTTGCCTGTTAAACCTATTTGAATACTCGGCGCAAGAACAGGAAATACAGGCGCATGAGGAATATGAACATGTAGAAAGAATGATAATAGTAATTGGATAATCATTGTGAGCTATGAGGGTGCACCAGGAGGTACCATCGGCGGCTGCCCTGTCAAACCCATTTTAATACTTGGTGCTAGGACGGGAAGAACAGGCACGTATGGAATATGAACCTATAACAAGAAATACAGGCGCATGAGGAATATGCACCTGTTAAAAGAATGGTAATAAGTACCGAGTACATTATACATCGTTGCGAGCTGTGAGGGTGCACCAGGAGGTACCATCGGCGGCTGGCCTGTCAAACCCATTTTAATACTCGGTGCAAGAACGGGAAGTACAGGCGCGTGTAGAATATGCGCCTGTAGAAAGAATAATAATTGGATACATTATTCATGGCGATTTGTGAGGGTGCACCTGGAGGGGCCATAGGGTTGGTCTGTTAAACCCATTTGAATACTTGCCGCCAGGATGGGAAGAGCTGATGCTAGTGGAATATGGACCTGTTCAAAGAATGATAATAGTAATTGGATAATCATTGTGAGCTACGAGGGTGCACCCGGCGGTATCATGGGTGGCTGGCCTGTCAAACCCATTTGAATACTCGGTGCCAGGACTGGAAGGACAGGCGCGTGTGGAATATGCACCTGTAATGATAATGATAATGCTAATAATTGGATACAATAAACATAATAGCGAGCTGTGAGGGTGCACAGGGTGGGACCATGGGCGGTTGGCCTGTTAAACCAATTTGAATACTTGGTACTAGGACGAGAAGTAAAGGCGCGTGTGGAATATGAACTAGTGAGGGTATTTGATTACTATTTTATTCATTAATGCATAAATCAGCTTATTGCTTAAGAAAGATTCCCCAATTTTCATTTCATGTTATTTCAGTGAAAATATCAGAGACAAAGAATTCATAATTTCCCCAGTGAAAGGTACACTAGGCACTTGTTTGTCAAAAATGAAAATTTTGATTACAATTGTTTGCATTTCTTGCCAATGTGTTTTTAATTCACCTGCAATGTGTTTTCATGCTGTTCTCCAATAATAACATTTCATGTCTTCTTTATCATTTGACCTTTGACCAAGACAATGAATGTGTTGGTGAAACACAGCCCGGAATGAACAATTCTTGTGATGAGTGAAACATCCTTCTGGATTGAATAAGATGTACACAAACAAGTGCAGCTCTTTCTCCAGAAAATTGGTTACTTTCTAAATCTGTAAATGTCTGAATACAGTGTGTAAGGTCCCAGCTTATAATGTCCTATCTAGGTTTGTTCTATCATACGTAATCCCTAAAAAGGCCACGGTAATCCTTATAGAGATGCCAACCTTCTAGAATATGACATAGGAAAAAATTATAATGTAAATCATCAAAACAGATGAACCCAATTTTTTTCTCAGAGAGAAAATGTAACTATACTCTGGTAAATTTAGCATCTGTACAAACATTGTTGTTACCTGTTGTTGCGATTGGAGTGGCAGCATTTCGTGATCCATAGCTGCAGCAAGTTGTGGCAAGGAGACATGTGAAAGTGGTATCTGTGGCAGCGAACCAACAGACACGACCGAAGTGGTGGCAACATGCCCACCATTGGCCACGCCCATTTCCGAGATTGGTATTACTGCATCGTGATTGGAAGAAGGTGGGGCGGAGGGAGCAGAGTCCTTCGCCAGGCTTTGGCATCGTGCAATTGTGATTGGGTGCGGGGAAGTTGATGTGGATGGTGCGGCGCCCTCCGTGGTTGAGTGATTGTCAGTTGAGTTGTTTGGAGGTTGCGAGGTTGCTATATTGGCTGGGGCGCCTCGGAGAGTTGCAAGTAAATTTGGAAGAGCTGGAGAAAACACATTTTATTATATGAATGGGGCATTTAAAATTTTATAAAATCAGGTTGATGTCATCAAGTCATACTGGATTCTTACGGCTAATCACATCAACTTGAACAGTTGAGTTAATAAAAAAACTAGTCTATAAAGCAGGCATAATTTTAATTACTTGAAGACGTCAATTCCATGAAATTGTGAGAAAGCGTACTGCAGGAAAGAACATTTGCAGTCTCAATCAAATCATGATCTTGTGAATCATACTGGATTCTTATGGCTAATCACATCAACTTGAGCAGTTGAATTATCTAAAAGAAACTAGTCTATCAAGCAGGAAGAATTCTAAATACTTGAAGACATCAATGCCATGAAATTCTGAGAATGCCTACTGCAGGAAAGAAAATTTGCAGTCTAAATCAAGTCTTAATCTTATGAATGTGTTCATGTATTCCAATATGTCTGTTTTTGCAGACATATTTTAGATGGATAGGGCAATAGAGTTGATTTTTATAGGCAATCCAGACTTAATAGAAATGAGTTGATGAGAACAAAAACCATCTAATACTGAAATGAGACACAAAAATACAATGACGCATAGATATCATGACAAAATATGTGGCAAGATTTTAATCACTCTATACATGATATGAGATGTTTGCACTAGAAAACGCAAGTTTTCTATTTTTAAGCAAAGGAAATGGAAGACAAAATCGCTATATGCCCCCATGGCATTTACTCTGTATAGGGAATAATTTTACTTTTCAAATTTGATTAGCAGTTTAAGACATTGAGGAAACTTTTCAAATTTTTTACTTTACAGCTCTATGTGAAAAAGTTGCTACACAAAATTATTCCCTGCTGTATAACAAAATTAAAGCATTCTTCGGTCTATTTCGTATTATAGACAAACAATGATGTGCATATATGTAGAGTACTTGCTTGACAGGGGGGTAATATGTCCAAATATTAAAGAATCAAATTCATTAGAGGCCTTGCAATTGACTTCCTGAAAATTATTTTAAAGTTCATCAAACTCGAATCAGAGGTAGATTGCCCCCAATGTTGGATATTAATGAAAAAGATATCATTTCTTTTTTAAAGTTCCATTATAACGAGGGCTTCCCACTTTATATCGGATCGTTATTGATACATCTAATATTGCAATTCTCATTACAGTTTATATTTTTCCTCAATTCATTCATTTGAATTTATTAGACAGACAAGTAAAAATGAAATTACAAATGAACACTAAATAAATTGCATGTGATGAAAGAGTGATATTTTTACACTAATTGATACAAATAATTAATATTGTATCTCAGTAAAAAAAAAAAAAAAAAAAAAAAAAAAAAAAAAAAAAAAAAATCAGTATAGCTCATCATTCATCTTGTGGTGATTATTGTTACAATAACTTGGTATGCATATCTTTATCATACCTTTTTTCATCATTGACTGCCAGAATCTCAAAATCATTAAATAACATTAGCTCCATGACTTTCATTACAAAACAGAAAACAATCTTGCTACATATGAAATATTACTGGTTGGTAGGCAGGTATGCAAAAACTTAATTTTTTCCAAATGAAATATCATTGAAAACATGTATTTGGTTCAATAGGATACAGATTCAGCAATGAAATATAAAGAAAAAAAAACTCAGACATTTCTGTACAAGTGGTTATTCTTTACCCCAGGATGTATGTATTTACAAAATACAAATTTACAGCTAAACTTGAAGCTGACTAAATCAATACACTTAATATTTGCCTGAAATTCAGAATATCTTGATTACTAACAACTATGTAAAAATATTCTGCACTTGAGGTGATATTCGATTTGCAAGATGTACAAAAAGTGAGATTAAAAAGGCTCTGTTTAGTGAGGAATAAAAATCAATCTACAAATAAAAGTATATAATTTTGTTAATACATTGTCAGCCAGAGAGAAAAAAATAGAAAATTAAAAAGGGATTGCTATTCTACAAAAACTCTACAACATGCTATCATCTTTCAAAAAGATTTGCGGTTGCATTTGCGGTTGAATGTTTACTACACCATGCAAGCTCTAGTTTTTCTTCATGCTATCATCTATTCACATAAATATTCTCAACACTTGCTTCAAAGTTCAATTATCATATGGGTAGAAAAAGTACGATTAAGCATCTAGTTCAGTCTTAGACAAAATCTAAAATCTGGGAATGAAAGACTCCCAATTCTTTCTATCATACTGCATCTTGAGTAAATTCAGTCAGGCAAATAAACAGGAGAATGTGCTTCTACAAAATTATATTCATTGTAATTATATTCTTAGTCCTCTTCTACATTGATGTTGCTGTAGTCAGTCATCGAGCTCTTTGAGCATCCATTTTCTTAAAGCCCCTGTATAGTTTTGGTAAAGATTAAAGAAATGTGAATTCGGGGGATATTTACCATAACATATAGTTTTTATACACATTTCCAGTCCATAGCATATTTTTCTACGAGTGATTTCTTTTGAAAATTTGAATTTGACCGTTAAATCGTATTTAGCGCCCTCTCCTGGTTACAACAATATTTTGCTTCTTATCGGGCATAAACAAAATTATTTCCAAGATTTTATTAAAGCATGCTAAAAAGGAATATATAAAGAATAAGTTCTAAAATGTTCATCCCAATTTGTTGATGAGAAGTTGTCCTTTATTAAGAAATAAAATATTGATTTAGCGTCGGGGGTTACGACGCTAAAATATTTTGCACACTTTAGGTTGTAACTTTTCCAAAACTTGTCAATTTTTCGCACAATCTTTTGTACAATATGTTCATGAGATCAAGTTTTATTTTAAGTAGATTTGAAGACAAAATCTAGTGATGAAAATATTCGATTTTACCAAAACTGCACTTGGGCTTTAAAAATCAGGGTTGTTGATGGGAATTTTTTTGTCAAGAGTAGGTGCAGAGTTCCAGCACTTCTTCAAACAATGTGTGTCTCACGGAACATCAAAGTAATAAAAATTGCATCCACTGTTTTACAAAATCTTATTTAATCCATATCCAATTTGAATATCAGAGATGTCATAACTTAAAAAGCTTGAGAGTAGGTATAGGCTTTCATACTTCATTCACTCATTTGCGTCAAACTAGGGAGTCGTCCTACACAATTTTTTATCTAATCCTTGTCCGTTTCAGCATTGCTATTGTCACAGTCTGGCACAGGTGCATTTCGAGCGTCAGCAACAGCTTTTGAAATCCCCGTCATTTCAAAGCCTCTGTTGATCAACTCCACATTGGAAGCCNTATCTTGATTACTAACAACTATGTAAAAATATTCTGCACTTACAGTGATATTCAAGTACAAAAAGTGAGATTAAAAATGATCAGTTGAAGAAAAAAAATCCAATCTACAAATCAAATCATTTAATTTTGTTCAATTGTGCAACTGAAGTGAAATAAAAAAGAATTAAAAAGGGATTGCTATTCTACAAAAACTTTATATATTTTATGTACCTATACTATCCCAAAAATATTATTTACACTAGCGTCAAAGCTCAATCATCATATGGATAGATAACGTAGATTAAGCATAGGGTTCAGTCTGAGACAAAATATAAAGTCTGGGAAATCAAAGTCTCTTAGTTCATTCTAACAAAGTGCATCTTAATATAGGAAATCAGGCAAGTAATATGGAGAACGCCCTTCTACAAAACTAATATCCACTCTGTCCTTTACAGCATTGCTTTTATTGTAGTCAGACGCTCATTCAGTTTGAGCATATCTTTTTTAACATCATTAATAATAATGTCATAGTTTTGTCATAGTATTGAGCAGACCTGTGCGGGTTTCAGCATTTTGTCAAACTATGTACATGTATGTCTCAATATATACGAATGAAAATTGAGTTCATTGCTTCATAAAATTCTATTCAATCCACATCCTTCAGCCACTCGCTAATGAATTGCTGCATTGCACCATGTGCAGATAAAAGTAGAGGAGAACTACAGCGACTACAGCGTGACCGCTCTGCAAGCCCAAAGCCACATGCTTTTTTAGAGCCGATTCAATTTTATTCATTCGAATAGTAAATGTTCATATCATTCTGTCATTTCATACAATCTGTAGTTTCAAAGGTACCGATAGGGTTGCATACATTTAAACCAGTTTTGCACTGATTTAGCATTGCCAAATAATGCTTTAAATTAATAAAATAGGAAAGCATCATCCTACACAATTTTTATCTACTCCTTGTCCTTTTCTACATCACTATCATCACAGTCTGGCACAGGTGCATTTCGAGCGTCAGCAACAGCTTTTGAAATCCCCGTCATTTCAAAGCCTCTGTTGATCAACTCCACATTGGAAGCCACAATATCATGCGTGTGTATTAGCCACCTGGCATGTAGGGGTTTGATTTTCGACGTGTGTAATTGGATCGACTGTGCGATTTGTTCCATGGGTAATCCTTCTTCGATTCCTTGAGCGACTTGGTTACAGTACCACTGGCTGAACTGTGAGTTGACTTCCTCCTTGTAAACAGCGCTCAGGGCAATATCCAGCGGTTGCAACGTATCTTCACAGGATGTTGGGATACATACATAGGTTGCTCCTAATTCTTCCTGAATTTTCTTCAAGACCTCATCCGCAAGATGGGCTCGATATGTGTCGAAGATGAAGATCGGTTTGATGCTTGGATCAAGCCACAGACGTGCACGTACTTCAGCGATGTAAGGCTTTATGATCCGATCTAAGTATCGGATCATTGTTTTGCTGGTGGATGTGTGGTTTTCGGAATGCCATATGTCCCAGTTATCAGGGAAGGGTATGTTGCGTGGGTGACTCTGTTCAGTTTTACCGGGATACAGGATCTGCGGAGGTAGAAAGTGGCCAGAGAGGGTGCACGCCATGAGGACTGTATACTGGCGCTTATCGTCGTTGCTCGTAACAGGGATCTGATCTTCGCCATGCACGGTCCAGCTACCTGTCGGCACAACATCGACTGCAATCTGGTCCCAGGTTATTATGAGTTCGTTCGGGGTAGCGAATTTGCGGACACAGCGTCCGATGTGGCTGTGAAACTTTCCACATAACTCGTAGAAATCAACTGGACGTTCCTGCTCTTCTTTTGTTCGGTTTCGCTTTCTCTTGCTATACCCCATACGATCCATGAATGAGCGAGCCCACGACTTATCAAGATGTACAGTCCCTCCCTGTTCGACTAAGACAGGTGGAAATTTGTTTTTGAGAAGACCATGCGCACAAGCTAGCACTATCTTGCTGTTCACGATACCACCAGTTGAATGTATAGCCTTGATGTACGCCTTCACATCATCATCATATCTCCCAAGTAACAAAGGCCGTCCGCGAGTACCCTTTGGCAGCTCAACAACATCCTCAGTAGGATCACGACTCTTCCGCTTGAGGTACGCGACTTTCATCGACCGAACCGTACTTTCACTAATTGGTTTTCCAAGTTCCTTAGAGTACTTGCTAATAGCCAGCTGAACTCCATTTTCCACTGCATAGCGCCCTATGCTCGCACGAAGTTCTGCCGTATACACGCCATAAGTTCCACGGGTTTGTTTGCCTTTCTGCTGGTTGCTGGTACTCATACTGGCAAGCATGTCTTCATCCACAACAGATTCATGTTCATGATCATCTGCAGTATTAGGCACATCAAACTCACGATAAGCTGGACTCGTTCCAGCAACTGCACCTTCGTCATCTTCCTTCCTGGGCTTTTCTGAAATGTCGGAAGTTGATGGTCCATCATTCTCCGCTTCATAGCGCCCTCGTTTTGCGCGGAGTTCTGGCAAGTGCACTTTGTTAGATCCGCTACAAACATCTGCCGTTGTCTGGTTGATTAAACTTGGAGTGTTAGTCACAATTTCTTCATCCACTATTTCTTCACCTTCAAGGTCATCTCTGGCATTAGACAATTCTGACTTTTGATAAGCTACCTTAAAACTCCTAACCGTACTTTCGCTGAGTTTTCTTCCAAGTTCCTCGGAAAACTTCCGCATAGCTGACGGAACCCCATTCTCTGCTGCATGGCGGCCGATTTTTTCGCGAAGCTCGGGCGTGTAACCTCCGTATGATCCGCGTGGGCGTCTCCTTTTGGGCGCTTTCGGTTTGCTTTCTGAGTTTGAAGTGGCATCCACATCAATTTCACGACCATCTGTAGAGGTAGGCAAACCGGACTTTCTGATAGGTATCAAAAATCTGTGCTTGATTCTTTGTTACTCTCAAAATACTTAAAAAAATAAAGAGTAAAACAAATCGTACAGTGTCGCTTCGTTTAACAATGAAAGTACACATCGACAGAGTCTTTTGATTCAGCGATTGGCCTTCACAACAACTTACTTGCCTTGTAGATATTTAACACATATTCAACTACTTGTTAGAAAACAAGCTTTGGGTGACAATGAGGCTTTAAGAGGAGAAAGCACCCACTTGTACAATGTCTCATGTACAAAAAGTCAATGCTTGATTCTTTATTTTTTCCAAAATTAAAAAAATATCCAGACAATGTAACTTCATCTAACAACAAAATTATACATAACAAAGCATTTTGATTCAGCAATTGGCTCACAACAACCTTCTTGCCCTGCACACATTGAACACTGACATTTAACAACTTGCTACAAAGTGAGGTTTGGGGAAAATGGGGCTTTAAAGGAGAAAATAACCACTTGTACAGAATCTATTGCACACAGAAATAGATACTTTTACGTCTACCCTTGCGTAGTGTTGTAGAATTGTAGAGAATAGTAAGAAAAAGCCTTCAAACTATCACAGAAATGTAAAAAAATTGCATTTTTGCATTGCAGTATTTGCAGTTGATCAGCACACACCAATCAAATTCATCGTTTCCTGCATGTCTTGTAATGTGCGCAGACCATGCACCAATGAAACTATATGTATCAATTTGTAACTATTTTGTTGTTGACTTGCAATCGACCGTGAGTTTCTAGTAACACCCCCATGCACTTTCATGAGAAGGATCATATGAAGGACATTCTTACCATCATTGAGAGCTATGGTTTCCACGAGTCGGTCGACCTTCTTTCGGAGTTCACTGTTTTCTTTCCTCAGAGCATCATTCTCCTCTCTCAGAACAGCCAGCTCATCGTCAGGGAACTATAAATAAGGCAAAAAATTATTTAATTGGTGTAACCAGACAACGAAAAATAGGGTAGGTTTAGCTCGAACCATTACCCCTTATTCTTTTTTAATGCTGATGGCCTCCAAGAAATTTCCCTACATCTCCAAAATCCATATTTTTTCCAAAAGACTGCTAAACCAATTTGTGGTGATAGAGTGGGCCTGATTCTAACCTACCAACCAGTGGGTCGTGGTTCAAAACCAACGAATGGCATTAATTGCCTTCAGCAAGAAAGTTTACCACGTTGTGCTGCACTCTACCCAAGTTTAATTGAAGAATGTAGGGTATGCAGGATTTTTGGGGTCTGGCGGATTAGGCCAATCAAACATTTGAGGAGCCTAATACAGTCAAACCTGTCTATAGTGGCTACCCAAGGGAAACAGAATAAGTGGCCTCTGTACACACGTGACCTCTACAGACTGGTTCTTTAACACATTTTCTTCTGGTCTGAACCAATTAGGGTGGCCACTACAGGTGGCTGCTATAGATAGGTGGCCGCTAAATGACAAGTTTGACTGTAACCATGAAGGTTAGAATAGCAAAATTCCTATGAAAATGTCATAATTTCTGCTTTAGATCGGCTCGTTAGTCTTGCGGNTGTAAATGATTTGCAATCGATCACAAGTTCCTTCCAACTTCCCCATAGACTTTCGAAAGATTGATCATAAGAAGGACATTCTTACCATCATTGAGAGCTATGGTTTCCACGAGTCGGTCCACTTTCTTTCGGAGTTCACTGTTTTCTTTCCTCAGAGCGTCATTCTCCTCTCGCAGAACTGCCAGCTCATCATCAGGAAACTATAAATAGGGCCAAAAAAAATTTAATTAGCATAACCAGATCCAGAAAAAATAGGGTTAGGTTAGCTCATGCCATTATACCCCATTCTTTTGCAATGCTGATAGCCTCCGAGAGCCTTCCCTACACCTCCAAAATCCTTATTTTTTCCAAAAGACTGCTAAACCAATTTGTGGTGATAGAGTGGGCCTGATTCTAACCTACCAACCAGTGGGTCGTGGTTCAAAACCAACGAATGGCATTAATTGCCTTCAGCAAGAAAGTTTACCACGTTGTGCTGCACTCTACCCAAGTTTAATTGAAGAATGTAGGGTATGCAGGATTTTTGGGGTCTGGCGGATTAGGCCAATCAAACATTTGAGGAGCCTAATACAGTCAAACCTGTCTATAGTGGCTACCCAAGGGAAACAGAATAAGTGGCCTCTGTACACACGTGACCTCTACAGACTGGTTCTTTAACACATTTTCTTCTGGTCTGAACCAATTAGGGTGGCCACTACAGGTGGCTGCTATAGATAGGTGGCCGCTAAATGACAAGTTTGACTGTAACCATGAAGGTTAGAATAGCAAAATTCCTATGAAAATGTCATAATTTCTGCTTTAGATCGGCTCGTTAGTCTTGCGGAAATGGTTGGACAGAGACCTTGAAGTAAACAATTATTCTGTTCATGATTTGTGATTGCGAAGGCAGTATGCCACACTTGACATCTTACCTGCATGCTAGCATCTTTCTTGCCTGAATTCGGGGTGGATCTGCAAACAAACGGCTCCACAGCCCTTTGCTGTCTTCTCACCTTCAGTACAAATGGAAAATTAAACAGTATGTGATTCACATGGCATAGAGCTACAGAAGAACAGATATTCTATTTTACAAGCAGACAGCTATGCAGTTTAAAAATATATCAAATCATCTTTCATGTTGGAAATGATGCATTAAACAAAAATCAGAGCTTTACTCTGATCCTATTCATATTAATATGTATACAGCAAATAAAATGAGCATGAAAGAATTCAAAATTTAAAGAGGATTGAAACACTATCGTTGGGACAACACCCCCTATATACATGTCATAGCTGCCAACCTAAATTCTTCATTTTATCCTATTTTGGTTTCGAAGGGAGAACTTCACATTAAATTGGAACATTGTTGTATCATCCGTAATACTATTATTCAGATTATCAACCAGTCCCTTGAATTGATGTCATCAGCTGGAAAACATCAAAAAGCTATTTACAAGATTGAGAGTTATGCCAATGTGTATAGCAGGAAGATTAGGAACAATAATAATATATACACTCTAACCTCGTTATAACGAGGTCGTTGGGACCAGAGGAATTACCTCTTTATATTGAAATCCTGTTATATCAGGGTCAAAATACAATAGAATACAAAGAGATGGGACCAGGAAAATTACCTTGTTATAACGAGAGCTCGTTATATCAGTGCTCTTTATAACGAGGGTGGACTGAACATGGATTTATATAGCGCAATTACTATACTAAATATATTCAGCTGCGCTAATTATGTCTTAATGCCAAAGTCATAGAAGTTTTTAAGAAAAAAGATATGTTTTTAAATTGGTCTTGAAGTTATTTAGGGATTGAGAGTTTTTGATGTGGATTGGCAAGCTGTTCCAAAGTTTTGGAGCTGCTATGGCAAAAGCACGGTCTCCCATTGTGAGTTTTGTTTTGTGGTTAGGAATGTGGAGTATTCGTAACCCTGAACCATAAATAGTTAATATTATATTATGGGTCAAAAATGTATTTATCAGTGATTGGTTAAAACACTTTCACGTGATTGAATATAATTTCGACTAGTTTGGGAACTTGGCCCAAAGAATTACTATGTGAGAAAATGACGTAGGTTCCAGAGCTACCAACATTTAACAGCAACAATCAGGGAGATTGTGGAAGAAATCCAGTAGATGTCTATAAAATGCACACAACCTAATGGCATCAATGTTTCCATAATCCAGGAGATTGCTCAAAAACATGCATTTATTGTGGCCCATTTCCAGGAGTCTCCTGCGGAATCCAGGAGACTTGGCAGCCCTGAGGTTCATGACGATATTTACGTCACTATTTCACATAGCAAAAAATATGTAGGGAAATTACGTCACATTCGCGACGGTTCAACATGAACTTTTNGAATGTGGAGTATTCGTAACCCTGAACCATAAATAGTTAATATTATATTATGGGTCAAAAATGTATTTATCAGTGATTGGTTAAAACACTTTCACGTGATTGAATATAATTTCGACTAGTTTGGGAACTTGGCCCAAAGAATTACTATGTGAGAAAATGACGTAGGTTCATGACGATATTTACGTCACTATTTCACATAGCAAAAAATATGTAGGGAAATTACGTCACATTCGCGACGGTTCAACATGAACTTTTGTGTGCGATTAGTGTGTGCGAACTTCACCCGCGAGCGCCAGCTTGTGATCAGTCATCGCTCATTCAAGATGGCGGCCTCCACTTCCCGGAGATTTGGTCAGTTTTCTGACGAGGATTTAGAAGATTTCGTCACTTCAATGGATAGTGAAAACACAAAAAAGCAGATAGAGTACGGGATGTCCGTCTTCAGAGAATTCTGTTCGGAAATGGGTGTCAATTTTGAGGATACTGGCATGAGCCTCGAAGCGCTCGATGCTCTGCTATCGCAATTCTGCGCCGGTGCAAGGAGCAGGAAGGGTGAGTTGTATACCAAAAAATCTATGCAAGCGATCAAAGAACCCTGTAGCATACATGGGAATGGATGTAAATAGTGTAAATATGTTGACACTTTTGCGTTAACTTTCAAGACAGTTTTCTCATGAGTTTTAGAGAACATTGAACAATATTCTTGTGAACACAAACTTTGCAATGCCCCTACAGTATTTACAGAGACCAAATCAATCGACAAGAGACCATCTAGTCTAAGGTAAGCTTTGTTTTTATTTTATTTGAGCAATTTTTTGACCCATAATATGAAACAAATATACCTTGCCTTGATTTCGACTTTCTCGGTCAAACTATGGGCCTCGGTGCCTCCAAAAGTACTATTTACTTCGGGGCTGCGCCCCTCAGCAAATAGTACTTTTTGGTCAGCACCTCTTCCCATAGTTTGAACGAGAAAGTCTCAAGGCAATGTATATTTGTATACTATTTGTTAATTTAAACAATGGAATAAATAAATTAAAAAAATAAGGGGATACAAGTTTGGATTTGATTATTCTTCTGTTCCGAATTGATCGCTGATTTCTATTCATCTCTATACCACCTTGTATTGTGCATGAGGATCTAAATGTGGAAATGACTTTGTAAAGGTTGGCAACTATGACATGTACTTCAACAATTATTGCTTGATAAGTACCTGGCTGGAGGCTGCATCTGATGGACAAACTTGTTCATTATCATAGATGACTCCCATGAACGATTGTTGATGGCCACCTTGGATTGAAGTCAATCAAAATCTTTGTTTCACACGTCTTTCTTTTTTAAACACAGATGGTGCACAAAAGAAAATGCGAATTTCATTGTGCAAATGATCGTTGATTTGTAATCAATTGCAACTTTCTAGCAACACCCCTTCCTACATATACCAGACCTCCCAACCCATATCACAGAAAAAGAGGAATAATTTGCTGTAAAAAAGTATAGAATCCATGTTTGCCATAATAATGTGTAGTATAATTATCAAGAAAATCAAGTAAACCTCTTTTCAAATGGCCTTGAAACTCTTGTCAAATAGTCAAAAATCTATATGCTTTCCTCAAAATTCCTACCGGTTTGGAGGACTGATAATACGAAACAACAATTATTGTTTGATAACTACCTGGCTTGAGTCTGCATCTGACGGATAGACTTGTTCGTTATCATAGTTGACTCCCATGAACTGCCGAGGTCTGTTAAAGCTACTACCGACCTGCCTTCTCGGCCGGATGGATCGACTCCCTTGGAGAATTGAATGAGCTACAAGAAAGAAAGAAACACACCAAAAAAAAAGCACTAAAAAAACCTACATAATAATAATGATAATTTTTAGATTTACATTGCGCTTTTCTATATGGATTTATTCAACTGAATTATCTTTAACCGACCATAGCATGTATGGAGATGCAAGTAATCACTCTTGCATTGAAAGAAATTAATTCCTGTCGGTACCATTTACATCAACTGGGTTGAGTGCAGAAGTGTGGAGAAAATGTCTTGCTGAAGGAAATTAATGTCATGGGCAGGCATTGAACCACCGACCCTGTGGTTGAACTTAGGGGAGAGTTAGATGGTTAGATACGCATAAAATTTGTGTGACTCCTCCCTTTGAAATCTAAAATTAGAGCAGTGTTGCCAACATGAGTCAGTGCAAATTTATATAATACTGCTAAAAGTCAGACATTTCCACACATTTTATATTGAAATGCAATGTTGTCAAAATTAGATTAATGTTTTTTTATCATGACCTTGATATGTAACAGATGTTCTTTGCTATAAATTTTGCTTTAAAAAATTGTTCTGTTGAAATACATTATCAAAGATGAACAAATGAAATGACATTATGATAGTTTTACTTTGTTTCTCAACTTAATAAATTTACCTAAAATTATTCAGCTAACTGCATCCTTTACAAGCAATACAGGTCAAATTGGGTCATTAAAAAGATGCAATCTGCAGCGATTTTGCCAAATTTTCAGGTGAATTTCTTCAGTTGAGAATGCAATTTTGAGTACTTCAATAAAATGTCAATCCCTTACCTGGCGATCTATTAGGCATCTCTGGCTCCAAGCTCTCCTCTATCGTTCCATCAAGCTCCATATCACTGGTCAACACGACCACGTTATTGTCGACCTCTCCAGTGTTGAAGACGAAGCCCCGCCCACCATCCTCCGTTTCCTCCACCTCTCTCGCGCCTCCAGAATGGTACCAGTTCTTAGAGTCTACTCCTTTGCCATCATCCTCGTCAGGAATATTGATGATACCGGTGTCTGTA
>BQKZ01002055.1:69888-83506 GCA_036244855.1 Temnopleurus reevesii
AAGTGAAGCTAGAAGTCAAAATAGTTGAAATATTCTTGGATTTGTTGATTAAATTTAGCAAGACTATGTAATTCCCTAAACTTGCGTGGTAAATTGTTATACAATACAGATCCTCGATATAAAAATGTACGCTTTAACTGATTAGTTTTTGGCTTTGGTAGTATTAATTACATGTCAAAAGGTAGGTATTGGATAACCATCCTGTCCCCTCTCTCGCGCCTCCAGAACTGTATGGTAGGAGGCTCCTCCTCTGCGCCAGGTCTCTCATCTGCGCCTCATTGACATACGCGATGTAACTCGCACGCTCGGTGAAATCAAGACTTTTTCTTGAAAATCTCCAACCGCGTGTAAAGTGAATGGGATGCAGAGAAAGGACCCAAATATTTTGAACGGCAAAAATGAGAGGGGTGTATATTTCATCTATTAAATGACATTGTTCCTGGTCAGATTGTATTTCTCACACATAATCTTTAGGATATCTGTGATAATATCAGATTAAAATTGAATTGGATATTCATTGACATCATGCTTTTTTCAAGCTGAAAGTGTAGGTGCGCAGACGTGGGACCTCCCATCATACCAAAGAAGTACCTACTCCTTTGTCATCATCCTATTGATGATATCAGTCTCTGTAACCCACCCCCCCCCAAAAAAAAAAAAAGAAATTACTACATGTTAGACTGTGTTGATGTTGTAGTTCTCTTTCATATATGCTGCATAATCAATCATAGCTCAAACTTGTTTTGAGGCTGTTTTATAAGGAATCTGTTATTCTTACCATTAAAATCTTGGTTGCTTGGCTCCTCCTCAGCCTCTACTACTTCAGTTGTCTGCAAAACACGACTTGGGTTGTTGCTTTTCCGACGAGAAGAGTCTTCGGCCATTGTTTAATCTGCACAGAAAATCTGCAAGAGAAATAGGAAGTAATGATATTACCCAGTCTTTCAGCGATTTCAGAATCCTATCAACCCACTTGCCAGGGGCAAGTGAAAATGCTGTTTGGGCAAACATTTTTCCAAGCAACTTGCCCATATGGACAAAGATAACATCAAATCCAAAATCAGGACTTTGATAGAATATTTTCTATTTGATCAGGTTGACTGTCTGTATTAATTATGGAATTTTCTAAATTATCGATCATAAACTTGAACACAAGCTTCAACAAGAGATGCCTGAACAGTAAAAGATCGTATTCCGGCAAGCAATTTTTCGATGGACGATGGGCGATGGACTCACTGAATCCTCACATACTTTGTACACAAAAGAGACGAGCGCGGGACTACGACAAGTACGAGGTGGCTGATTTCACGAGATGGCCGTAATCTCTTTCATTTGGTTCATTAGCCTCTTCCTCTGGAAAACGCAGAGATTTAGTGTCACGTAAAAATTGCAAACATCAGCGGCAGAAGTCCAAAATACACACAGGTAACCATCCACAAAACAGTCCACATTAAACTAAAGCGCCTTTATTTAATTACATTTTATGAACAGAATAACGGTTTTAAATGTTATTTTCTTTCCCCTCCTTCCGTATTTCAAGAATTTCGTTGAAAATTTAATCAATTTTGATGCTAAAAAGTGTAATCTTGAGACAACTTTGCAATTGTTTGTTGGATTAAATCTGGTGCAAAAATCATCGCTACTGCACGCTTTCAGTTTCATCATGTGCATAGCCATAGCATAGGATTGTACACAAATTGAATTCATCGCGCGCATCTGGCCCTAATATCCCAGTTTGCCCTTCTTCTGCCCCACTCCATACTTTCTCGAATTATGGCAACCGATGGTGGGTGAAGGCACTTCGTCCTCGTCTCGCACAGCCTCAGGCCCGGCCCAGGCCGCAGGCAAAGCCAAAGCCAAAGCCAAAGCCAAAGGGTCCTTATTACGGCCCTTCGCCTGGCCAAGCTCAAGGAGAATGAAAACTCTTATTATAAAATATTAACTCGACCTCCGAATGAGATAAATCCGCTCTAAACTTTGCATTGTTTCAACCTAAAATATAAAAATGAAAGTGAATAATGAACCTTTGATTCGTCATGCACACATCTACAATTGCAGAATGAAGTAAAGACCAAACTAACACGATAATTACCAAAGTTTTTAGCTCATCTCCATCACCGTCCCATTCAGATTCACGGCCATTATCTTCATTCGTTTGTTGAATAAATAATTCTCTTTAAAAGAGGGCGCCCTAGGTAAACATTAGAAATGAGAAGAACAGTGGGCCATGGAAGAGTATACCCTCTTCTTGCTTGGGGCCATTTGATCGGTCCTCCTCNCCTCTTTCTCCTTCTTCGGCTCGTCCTCGATCGTCCTCCTCGTCCGTCCTCCTCCTCCTCCCCCCTCTTCCTCCTCCTTCTCCTCCTTCTCCTCCTCCTCCTAATTTTCCCCTCCTCCTCTTCCTCGTCCTCCTCCTCCGGCCCGTTCCTCCTCTTCTTCCTCCTCAGGCCTCCTCCTCCCTTCTCCTCCTCCTCCTCTTCCTTCTCCTCAGTATTTTTTTCCTCTCCTCCATCTTCCTCCCACTTCTTCTCCTCAACCCATGCCCTCACCATCCTTCTTCTCGGCTCTTCCTCCTACTCTTTACTCCTCTATATTCCTCTTCCTCTTCAGGACTCTTCCTCTTCGTGCCTCGAGCTCCCCGGCCCCAGTCCTGAACTGCATCCTCCGGACATGCCGGAGGAAGCCGGAATGAGAACGACATCAAGAACGACTGGTACCTCTCTTACGTTGAATATGACTAACATTATCAATCCTTGAGAACAAGAACTGGTACCAGTCGTTATTAAATTCGTTGTTTCTTATTTTGTTGAAACATAGAGAGCCATCTCCTCTTCTGGTTCTTTTTTTCCCTAATCCTCTCCCTTTATATATCTCCCATGCATTCTTACAATATGTCATACTGTAGCATGATAAACATTGATATACTATGACCAATAAATTATTTTCCCTCTTTTGCCTCAATATGGCTCGTTTAGACTGATCTTAATGGCACATTTATCACAATTGGAGGAAGACAGGCCTAGCCCCACCACACACCAACAACAACCGCCCCCTAAAAAGACAATTTTTTTGGGGGGGGGGGGATAGCATCTGTGAACAAGATTAATTTTTGTGTTCAGTGATTTTTATGAATTATTTTCCTTTGAGTGGAATAATTTTAGGCCTGCACCCGTTTCACTTGAATTGTGTAAGGCTTAAATTATTTGATTGTTAATTTCAACCCTCTGGATATCACCGCGTTTGTAATTATTATTGCAAGCTGGGAGGGGGGGGGGGATTACTGCAAAGGAACAACATGGGTATAAAGAATGCATACCTTTATACATAAGTCCTACATTTTTATAGCGAGCAACGCACTCACTGGGGGATGAAAAATAAAATGGGAAGAAAAATAATAAAAAGAAGAATAATAATAAGAAGAAAAATATGACAGGGCTCTCTTGCAAAGCAGGCCATGTGAATTAAATTAGACCACCCTTTTTTTTTAAAGGAAAACTTGAATAAATAAATGAATAAGAAAATATTAAGAATGAGAAGAAGAAGAAGAAGAAGAAGAAGAAGAAGAAGAAACAAAAATGATGATGATGTGAATGATGATGATATAATATAGCGATGATGAGAGTGATAATGGTCATGATGTTAATGACGATGATGATGATCGATAATACTGACGATGGTAGTGGTGGTGGTAATGATGTTAATCGGACGATGATGATGATGATATGATGGTGGTGGTGATGATGATGATGATGATGACGGCGATGATGATGATGATAATGATGTTAATGACGATGATGATGATGGTAGTAGTAGTGGTGGTGAAGATGATCGTGATACGAANCCCCCGCACTTTTTCCAGATACTACGTACAAGCCTATGCGAGTGTGTAAAAATGCTCATCCACAGCCTCCGCTGTGGCAGCCCACCCAATTTTCAAAACGTTCCGCGGCCCCTTCACCGTACCTAACATTTATAATTATTAGAGCTAAAGGTCTTTGCGCGTCGACATAGAAATGTCCCATATAATGCTCAATTATCTTATTCTGTGGATCTATTTTACGGTCTACAATAAACTATCAGGCCCAATCCAAAAGGGTCAATCCCGATCAAACGGTCCAGTATTATTTCACCCCCCCCCCAAAAAAAAAAAAACTGTTTTGGTTGTCCAACAGGTGCCCTTGACGGTTGGTCAATGATTCATCATTTTATATGGCTGTAATCATCTTTTTTTTTCCTTTTCATTTTCGGCAAGCTATCATTGTGAACAAAAATATAACAAATTTTGTTTCTACAACCTGACAGGGAATAAGACTTTATTGATTTGGCATACTTATTTCATTTTTGTATGCCTCCCTCTACTGCTTCACCATTAACATGCTGCTATTGACTGAAGTAACGAACTCACATACAATATCACCTTGGCGTTACGCACGGTATTGCACCTGATAAATCAGATAACTGTTACCAGTCTGTCTATGGGGACACGTGTGTTATAACTTCTCCCATAGACTTGCGTGTATTATTGCAGAAAGTTGGTTTGGTATTTGCGGATCGCGAAGCATCATCTTTCGGGCGATCGCATTGGAATGCATCTTTCTCTCCCCCGTCCCCTGTGATATATCTACATCATCAAGTTGTCAGCGACTTCGGGTTCATCCATTTTGACCGCAGCTGGTTGGTATATAACCAAAAAAGACGATGGGTAAAGAAGAAACATCATTTATTGACTCGCTGAGCGAAGGACAGTCGACGGCGGGTGCAAGTAGTGTAAACGGAAGGGTCGTTGCTGCGTGCGATAGGATGGTGATGGCGGTTTGGGATTTTAACGAGGCAATACGTACGGGGAAAATTGATATTTTGGATGTTCTACTCATCGCATGGCTTGTTTTAGCCTCTTGTGTGTTCCTTGGATTTACAATCTACGAGAATAGCAAGAAGAAAGATGAGAAACTTGATGGGAAGGACAAGAAAAGACGAGGAATTGGTAATGATGTTCACGGAGGAGCATTGAATTCAGCGGGGATTTCCTTCACCCATGGCGGGCTTCCGTCGGGTGGGAGAGATGCTGTTGATGGTGGTGACCAGTACGGGTGGCTAAATTCTGTGGTTGCCTGGCTCTTTTCTCAACATTCCCAGCAAGCACCCAGCCAGCTTGCCTCATCATGGCTCAAAGCTCTCAACGATGAGTCAAAGAAACTTGGCGTAAGTTAAACTCCATTTTTTAATGTAAAACGTTGATTGTAATGTGATTAGTAATGTGACATCTCATCTGTTTTAACTTTTATTTGCATGAATGATGAAGCTGAATTAAGAAATTAATTGTGAAGTACGAAAATTAAAAAACACTTATCACATACGTTTTTACAGAGGGCACCTGCCCCTTCCACCATTTTATTGAAACGTAGATTGTACGTGTCTGCGTTTAAATCCTGAAATTAAATGTTTATTTTGCCACAACCTTACAGTAATACACATTATTGTTTTCAATTATGATGGAAGTCTATAATTGCCTGCACCTTATTTCTGAGCAAATATAAAACAGAAGAAACTGTCATTTAATCACAGAATCTAGTATTAATCGAAGGAGAATATTCTGAAGATTATTAACATGTCAAAATTGAGCAGAAAAAAGCCCCAAAATTATCTACATGTACGTAGAACACTTTCCGACAACGTCTTTCAAAAATAGTTTTTGGAACACATTTAAAAGCACGCACTGCTCTTTACCGATCAAATAAAGGATAACAATCAACTGTTTTTGCTGTTTTTTTAACTTCCTAATGTCATACACATTCTAAAGATTAATATGTAATACTGTAGCATTAAAATCATGGTATTATTGAAAACTTACGATTTTGTGCCCAATTCTTGGATGTAATAGCAAGAAATTATGTTCGCAAGCTTGCTTAGTCCCATGCATAGACAAGTCACAGAGTTTGTCTAGCGCATATTTACCATTGATAAAACGCTCATGCTGTTGTTGTTGTTTTTGGATTTAACGGCACTTCATTCATGTATGAATATTTACGCTCATTTTGGATGCGTGCCTTTTTATTACGCGGACCTTTATATGAGCGGACCATACTGTGATGCATTGTCTTTATCTGTTGGAAACTTTTTGATGGCTGAATAAATAATAATGATCATTGTAATAATAATAATAATAATAGTAATAATGATAATAATAATAATAATGATAATAATGATAATAATAATAATAATAATACATGTTGATAAAATGTCCTTATTGAGAAAGTAAATACAGTGTATTGTTCAGAATCTGTTCCAACCATCATGCGATTGACAAATTCGACTGAATCTGTGACGTCATGTCGGACAACTCCTCATTCACTCTGTATACAAAATATCACATTTTCTCCTTTTTTTCCAAAAAAGTCAACAAAATGCCAATTTTTGGATATAGCATAATTTTGAGAAGAATGATTTTCCAGCCCCGGGCGCTACAAACCCACTTACCTGCATGCCCATGGCAACTAAATGAAGATGTCGGGCATGTAAATAAAATTGTCCCCTGCCCGAAAGGGCAAGTAGCAGCTTTTTCTAGTTTTCATCTACATGTGCAATTTGGCAACTTAGGCCATCAATTTGGGGCAAAGGAATTTTCATTTGGGCAAGTGATTTGAAAACTAGGTTGCCCGACTGGGCAACTGGTGAAACAAATTCTTGTAGCTACAAGGTGTAGCACCCTGCAGCCTTTTAATCCAATTTTTTAGATTTTATGTACAAAGTGAATGATGTAATTTTAAACTGTGTTAGTACATACCTGTACACATAGGCCCGTATTCCGATAGCGAGGTTTAAGTTAACCCTGGTCTAAATCTGTGGTTTAAGTATGGGTAGCCAAAAAAGTCACAAATATATTTACAATGTATAATTCTTTTGTTATCTGCTTTCTTCTTCCATGCACTATTAATGTAGAAAACTATTGAATTTTCTATTCCGAGACAGTTTTGAATAATATGAGTGCTAAATGAGCTGGTAAAATAAACATCGACTTTTAGAGATTCAAGCCTCTTTTGGCTATCCATACTTAAACCACAGATTTAGACCAGGGTTAAAGGAGGACTCCGGACCAAGAATTTCTTGCTCTGATTCAAAGCGCAAAAATCAGACAAACTTGTAGATGAAAAAAAGTTTGAGCGAAAACGGACAACAAATAAAAAAGTTATGAATATTTGAAAAATATCTTAAGATTTTCAAACTAGTTATATTTTTGGCCAATTTGTAACTACAGGTCACGTGACATGACGTGTTGATGACGTAGGTTCGTCACTTCTCTAGAGTGAGTGTATNTTCCCAGCAAGCACCCAGCCAGCTTGCCTCATCATGGCTCAAAGCTCTCAACGATGAGTCAAAGAAACTTGGCGTAAGTTAAACTCCATTTTTTAAATGTAAAACATTGATTGTGATCATGTAAATGTGAATTGTGATTAGTACTTTATAGTACTAAAGTAATGTGACACCTGACGCCGTCAGTGACGGTGACCGGTGATTGTGAAGTACAACAATAAAAAAAAAAACACTTTTCACATACACTGTCACAGAGGGCACCTGCCCCTTCCACCATATTGAAACGTAGATTGTACGTGTCTGCGTTTAACTCCTGAAATTGAACATGTTTATAAACTTTATTTTGCCACAACCTTGCAGTTACACATTATTATTACCTTATTTCTGAGCGATTATAAATAGTAGGAACTGTCATTTAATCACAGAATCTACATTGTAGTATCAATCGAAGGAGAATATTCTGAAGATTATTAACATATAAAAAACAGTTTCCGCCAACGTCTTTCAAACTGCAGTAGATTTTGGAACACATTTAAAAGCACGCACTGATCTTAAACTTTACCGATCAAATAAAGGGTAACGATCAACTTTTTTTGCTGTTTTTTTTTAACTTCCTAATGTCATACAAATTCTAAAGATTAATATGAAGTAGCATTAAAATCATGGTATTATTGAAAACTTACGATTTTGTGCCCAATTCTTGGATGCAATAGCAAGAAACTATGTTCGCAAGCTAGTCCCATGCATAGACAAGCCACAGAGTTTGTTCCAACCATCGTGCGATCGACAAATTCGACTACATCTGTGACGTCATGTCGGACAACTCCTCATTCACTCTGTATACAAAATATCACATTTTCTCCCTTTTTTCCGAAAAAGTAAACAAAATGCCAATTTTTGGATATAGCATAATTTTGAGAAGAATGATTTTCCAGCCGAGAGCGCTACAAACCCACTTGCCTGCATGCCCATGGCAACTAAATGAAGATGTCGGGCATGTAAATAAAATTGTCCCTTGCCCGAAAGGGCAAGTAGCAGCTTTTTCTAGTTTTCATCTACATGTGCAAATTGGCAAAGGCCATCAATTTGGGGCAAAGGAAATTTCGTTTGGGCAAGTGATTTGAAAACTTGGTTGCCCGACTGGGCAACTGGTGAAACAAATTCTTGTAGCTACAAGGTGTAGCACCCTGCAGCCTTTTAATCCAATTTTTTAGATTGTACAAAGTGAATGATGTAATTTCAAACCGTTTTTATAGTACATACCTGTACACATACATGGTGTAATGTACACATAATGTACAATGCTCTGGCCTGCTCTCTTCCTCATAACCAAATGTTGGCAAAAAAAGAGAAGAAAACTTTAAGGGGAACACCCAGATATTTGCGTTATGTATGGATGGAGAACATGCAATTATCAAACTGAAAATTTGAGCAAAATCTGACAATCCATTTAATACAAAGTCATGAATTTTCAAACTTTTGATACTTTACATCTCTCATCTACGCTCCTTACATGTGAATTAGAAAAGTACCAGCACAAAATAGCTGCCAACATGGTGAACTTTCCGTGAGAGGTGTAAATCAAAACAGACACTTTCAAAATTCATAACTTTTAAATGGTATGTTGGATTTTGCTCAAATTTTCACAGTTTGATCATTACATTTTTTCTCCATGATTAACTGAAAGCACACCGATGCCTTGTAGGAGTTCCCCTTTAAATCATTCTTCCTAATCCAAGCCTAAAATGGGCCAAAGCACCTAAACCTGTATTGATTTCACAGTATATCAAATCATCAGAATAATGGGAAGATTTTTAGATTCACGATCACATTCTGATTTTCATGTGTGGCTCAGTGGTAGAGCGTCTGCCCCATGAACGTAAGGTCGTGGGTTCGATCCCCGGCCGAGTCATACCAAAGACTAAAAAAAATTGGACCATCTGCCTTCTTAATTGCCAGGCGCTCAGCATTTAAGAACGGAGAAGGGTAATAATAGCTTTTGTCATGCAGGGCCCGCTGGAAGAGCAGCTACATGTAGCTTACAGCTGAATGTGGCTACCCTGGGTAAATAAGATATATCCTATCAGAATTAGAGCTTTGAAATGCAACTCTGTTCAAAATTGACTATGTACAGTGTACAGTATGTAGTTTTCTATCAAATTCAATATTTTGCCTCTTTGATACCCATTTAAAATTATGTTCATGGATGCAGTTAAATCTCAGAATGTATAACATCCACGAATGCTGTGTTCCATAAGCCGCCGCCCCCCCCCAATTGTAAGTTATAATTTGTATGTTATGCACATGCAGGTTTATAATAGATAGCTAGATAGATAGAAAAATGGTTTGATTAAAAAATCGTTGCAGCCAATAGCTGAATTATGATTTCAATTTACAGAGTAAACATAAATAATACAACATTATAAAAAGACATGCTTGTATAACGATAAAAATGGTGAGAGATACAAAGTAAATATAAATGGGAGCATGAAATGCAGATTAAACAGGTACATACATGTACACACGAACATAAAGGCACGCACACACACATACATACACACATTCAAATGGACATAAACGTACATCATTACAGCCGTACATGTATTTACACCATTCACGTTACTACACCAACTACACCAATATCCCCTTACATCTTGTACACACACACAGACACACACACACACATACACACACACACACACACACCATCTCTTTATCTCTCTCAGACACACATACTCACACTCGCTCCCCGACTTTCTTTCCCCCTCCCCATACTCGCAAAATTTTATTTTGCTTATGTTTATTTCTTTTTCACTCTGTAATTGTTTTCTATCACAGTCTCGCTGAAAAACAGCTTGTGAGTGCGGGCACAATTTTGTAATATTTTGTTTTTACCGTGAATAAATAAAGTCAACAAACCAAGGAAACATAAAATCTGCGTTTCATCTAGGTAAAGAGAGAGATTTAGTCACTTCTTCATCCTATTTAGACTTCATATCTTCCCTCACACCCGACAATACACACCCACTCTTGTCTTCCATCCTTATCTCCCCCATCTCTATGACTGCAAGGATACCATTTATAAGTGCTCGTATCCATGACAACCGCATCTAACCTGTAGCGTCGTTCGTGATGGCTCAAAGCATCGTCGTCGCCAAACGTGAATCGGAGTTGACGGCGGTGTGCATTTTTAAAAGGTTCTGGGGAGGCTATTGTTCTGTCTCCGCGTGTGTTCGAGAAAGACCTCGCCAATTAAGATTGGCTGTGTGTATTACTGAAGAGAACCAGTGAACTGGGAGCATTGAAGATATTGTGTAGCATCTTGGAGCATGAGAAGTCAGACTATTGGGGGAAATGATGCAGGCTGTCTACATATATTTTGAGAACTTGATTTCATTTCCGTTTCCATGGTGATTGCTGCATTGTAAATAATTAGATGAATTGGATGGTTTAAATTTATAGCGTATATGTGTGGCATTGAAAGACAGAAGTCTAATTATATCTTATTTGGCTACATGTAAGAACAAGCTACATGTAAGAATATAGTGGGATAAATTGGTCATATACATTATTATAAACTTTACAGTGATAGCAGGGAAACAAAGACTTGCACCTTAAAATGTACATAAAAGTTTTATGCAGAAAACTATGGTATTCTGTTAATAAGGACCATTGGCAAATTCGTTCGGCTGTAGCAAGTAAAATGTAGTGTAGCGAATAGATGTAGAATCTGATGGGAGTAATCACTTTCTATTTGTTCAAAATATTAACAAATCATAATATCCTCAAAACGTTTGAGGAGCGCTAAACACCTTGTACTATTAGCTATCAATGTAGATAGCAACATCCGTAGGACATACAGATTAATCTCTGATTCTTGATTTTCGCAGAACTTTACTGTCAACAAGTAGCAAGACTTTGAAACAAGAGAAGGGCTCGAAATAGGATTTCATCAGGGCGTCATACATTAACAAGAAATCTTTTGATAAGGACAGTTTTCATCTTAAAGGGGAACCAACCCCTGGAATTATCGTGCTCTCACTGAATAAAGATAAATCAGATGAACAAACTGTGAAAATTTGAGCAAAATCGGACAACTCGTTCAAAAGTTATGAATTTTCAAAGTCACAGAGATTTTCAAAATCACTGCCGCTCATGGGGATCCGTGCGATCGGCAAAACCGACGGAATCTGTGACGTCATGTCAGACAACTCCTCATTCACTTATAGAATATTTAAAAATTGATCAATATAAAATTAAGAGTGAGGTTACAGCATGAATCTTTTCAAAATACATGCAGAATCAATACAGAAATGCTATACCCCAACCAAAAATTGGCATTTTGTTGACTTTTCCGAGAAAAAGGAGAAAATTTGAATGAGGAGTTGTCCGACGTGACGTCACGGATTTCGTCAAATTTGCCGACCGTACAGATCCCCATGAGCGGCAGTGATCGTCAAATCTCTGTGGCTTTGAAAATTCATAACTTTTGAACGGGTTGTCCGATTTTGCTCAAATTTTTACAGTTTGTTCATCTGATTTTTCTTCATATCTTGAGAGCAGGATAATTCCAGGGGTTGGTTTCCCTTTAAAGTTACATGTAAACAACAGAGAACTATATCAAATAGGGCACAGCAGCAAGTAAAATGCACCCACAGCAGTTGCCTTGGGTTGCCTTTGGCTAAGCCGAGCCCTGGAAGAGAATGAAATTTTATCTAAACGTCACAAAATTCTTTCAAAATTAAGTCATCTATTTCAAGAGAATTATTTAGTCATTTATTTTGCCTTTCACTATATAATCAGAGAAATATTATTTCTTCATATTCCGATATTTGAAATGTGACTCAATTTTGAAATATGGATTGGCTGGAATAAAAATAAAATAAAAGCGACTGTACAGTATAATCCTCATGGTCTGCATTGGTACATACTGATTGTAGTGCTCACTGTCATTAGAACCAGTGGGCAGTCAGCAACCCAAGACGTCTTGTTGTTTACACCAATCTGTTGTCACACATTATGCTATTATTCTGATCGTTGATCATGTCATATGGTCACCCTGTCACGACTTGAGACATCGTGGCCCCAGACATGGTTCACTTACAATGTACAGTTGATTGCCATGGGGGGAGGGGGGGGGATACTAGAAGTGTCATGCACACTAGGGCTCTACAAATTTACTTGCCTGGTTGCCTGGGGAAAGTAAAGAAGCTGTGTGGGCTTTTAAAAATCAGTTATGATCCTCATGGTGGGCATTTGGACTGTTTTTAATAATCGTTGGCAAGATCTGTGTGTGTGTCTGTGTGCATTAAACTAACATGCACTCTTTGTTGCACTGTCATTAGAACCAGCGGGCAGTCAGCAACCCAAGACGTCTTGTTGTTTACACCAATCTGTTGTCACACATTATGCTATTATTCCGATTGATCGTTGATCACGTCATATGGTCACCCTGTCATGACTTGAGACAGTGTGGCCCCAGACAATATACAGTCAATTGCAGGGGAAGGGGGGGGGGGGGGGGGGGGTGTTCTTCAAACATTTCATCGTACAGGCCAGGGTGCTGTACAATTGAAACTGTTAGTTGAAAATCAAACGTACACTGGTATAGGTTTTGCTATAAACTTACGATTGATATTTATTGTAAGTGTAATCATGTTACAGGCCCCTGGCTATAAATGCCGTTTGCTAGGGGCAAGTAAAAAGGCAAAGCAGGCAAGGGTTTTTCATTCACTTGCCAGCATTGAAAAGTGGCTATTTTTACAGAGCTGAGACTGTCAAAATCAGCAGATCAAGAACTTGCAAAAATAGTTTTCATTGATATGTGATTTTTGTTACAATATTCTTTTGAATGAGCCCTCTTCCTGGCTGTATTCATTGATAATAAGCTTCAACATTTATGAGCTTTGCAACAAAGTGTATTGGATGCTGAATAATAATAATAATAATAATGATAATAATAACAATAATAATAGGTCCATTTGTATAGAGCAATCACTATACTCTACTGCGCTTGATACTAGGTACCATATTATTACCCTGACTATAAATGCCGAGCAAGCCAGTTAGGCGCTCAAGCATTCCAAGGAATAAATTCCTGTCAGGTACTCATTTTTCACCTGGGTTGAGTGCAACAAACTGCGGGTAAATTTCTTGCTGAAGGAAATTAGCGCCCTGATATGATACAGTCTATAACTGAGGATGTCAATATCAATCAGGTATTGGTCAAACAATGATTCTTCCTGGGCAAGTAAACTTTCCAGCTATTTCACTGATATTGAGAACTAAAAAACATAGAGGTCAAGCA
>BQKZ01002056.1:14673-35080 GCA_036244855.1 Temnopleurus reevesii
GTTCCTTTTAATTTCGAATTAAGTTTACTTATTGCAAACCGCGAACCGCAATTGGTTCCTAAACTCCGGCTTTGAATTGGGAATGAAAAATAAATTGATCGTTCATGATGGCATATCAGTTGATACATGATGAAGGTAATTGTCCTTTGAGTGGCCAGTTCTTACGTTGGTCGTGGGCTAAAGAGCCGGGCACACCAAACACGCCACTGCATCACGGCACGGTTTTTACGCGATGTTTCCCCTGTGATTGGCCAATTTTTGAACATCCTCTGCGCGGAGGAGCGCGCTGGCAAATGACAACCAAGATACTGCGTATAAACCATGCCGTTATACCATGCCGTGTTTTGGTGTGCCCGGGCCTTAAAGCGTATAGCTCGGGGGCCTTGACTCGTCTTGGATATCACGTGTCTCCTGAAGAAAAATATCACGTGAGAATGATAAGATGTAATCAACAAAGCTTCGTGGTGTAGTGGTTCTGACTCTCGCCTGTGAACATGGTGAACGAAACTAGAGGATCGCCGTTCGAAACCTACCAGTGACATCATCTTATTCAGCAAAAAAAAAATCATCCGCATAGTGCTGCGCTCAACTCAGATGACGTAAATGGGTAAGCCTGGCAGGAATACTAGTGTACATCGGGTTAAAGACAAAAGTATGCAGTAAGGCACATGACGCCACGTTTTGTGTAGTCTGCCAGAACAGACTCTTGGCTTTCGTGTGTGTGTGCATGCACAGAGAGTGATACAGGGCATGCATTGTGTGTCTTTATGCTCCAAGCAAAGACTGTACACTGTAGGTGTGATGTAGTCACACAATATGCATACCTTGCATCACGCTTTGTGCATGCATGCACACACCGAAAGTCTAGGGTATGTGCTTGCAGAATACGTTTTGTGGGCCAAAAGTCTAGTGACAACAACAACAAAAAAGCCCGCGTGATATATTCCAATATGCTGCGAGTACGCGAATTTCTACGAAACCGTTGGATTCGCTGAAATTAACCTAATGATAACATAAATAAATGCGAAAGGAACTTCATGTTGACGAAAGGGTTGAACGTCCGTCTATCCAAGCACTGGGGCTGTCCAATTATTGATTATTATTAATAATAGCGTTGACGAAAATCCGATTCTGCGACAGCGGACTAGCTACTCTAGCGACTTGGCGGGTTATTATTGATGGCTTATGCATGTAATGCAAGCTTCAGCATTACATGCCGAAGGAATTTCTGTATATTGTGTACCACGTGATGACCACATAGGATAATGACCTGCACCCGTTTGCAGCGTTTTGGGTTGGATCTGTGAACTCAAGCGTGAAAAGTGACATAATATAGGGAAACATGAAATTAAGCAATGTATTGTCTAAAATTATCAAACACGTCACTCAATTATGAGGTGAAAATAACGTTTTGATAGGAATTCTGGATTTTGAAATTCGGCAATATAGAATGAATACCGAATAAATATGGTTCACCAAAATTTGTATAGGTCACAACTGTTTTAGGACAAATGAAATCAATAAAATATAGGTGTATTCCGCAACATATCAAAATTGAACCATCCATCTAATCAACTAGGACGTATTTGTTACAAATTTAAAGAAAATAGATCGAAGTACGCGATGAATTTGGTTTTAGACATTTTCGATGTTCGTTTCTTTTTTCTTTTTCTATTTCTATTTTATTAAACAAAAGTAACGCAATTTTTATGTTAAAATGCGTTTATTCTCACATAGAATTCTCGGGGATTTTGATTTTCACGCACAGGCTTTTCATAGAAATGCAAAATATAGTTCAAGAATTACGTTTGTAGACGGGTGTATAAGAAATAAAAATACAAACAAGAAGCAAACATACAAATAAAATGAGGACAAAACAATAATACATACATCAACTAAATTTGCTGCAGAATACGCCTATGTTTGATTGATTTTCTTTGTCCTAAAACTAAAGATAACAATTGTGACTTTACAAAACATGGATAGTTTGGTGAAATCTATTTTTTCCGTATTTATTCTGTACTGCCGAATTTCAAAATCCAGAAGCAGGCAAAAAGTGGTGCTGAAACACTGCTACCAGTTTTTTTTTTCATCCCTTACCTGTCTCAAAACATTACTTTAATCCACCTTCTTCAGATGCCACAATGCATTAACAATTTAAGGATTAAGATATAGTACAGATATGTTGGACTGTAGATGATCTACTTAGATTAAAGGATTACACTCTCCATTTGCCATAAAAGGCGTGTTGTATCTTTATTTCCTCCAAAAGGAATAAATAAGGACATAAACATTGCATACCTGTCGATTTGATGGGAGGAGTGTGCCTAGAGAGCGGCACAATTTGGAATCTCCTTCAATTGTGTATTTTTTTTGGCAGCAGTGCGTTTTGCCATAGTTTTTGTATTTTGCCAGGGTTTTACCCCCCCCCCCCTCCCCCCAACAAAAATACTCATGATAATAATCATGAATAAATAAAACAAATAAATCGATACATACATAAATTAAAAGATAAATTAATAAATAATAGAACAAAAACAATTGTAAAATATCACACTCACTCGCACCGGGTGAAACCTTACCAGTGACCAAACAAATTATCATAGCTCAAAGCGAATCTTATAAATACATAATTAAAATGATAATAATTTCTAATGAATGTTGTATTATGCATGGTTGTCATATTGTGTGCAATGGAGCATAGAAAATCACAGTAATTTCATTATACCGTTGTACAAATGGGATATCGTTTGTTGACTGCATAGGACTAAACCGCCAGACCAAGGGCCTGTATATAACCTTTAAAAAAATTCGATGAGTTGAAGATTTGCCAAAACTTACGATTCATATTCATCGTATAAGTTTAATTTCATATTTCGTGCACCAGCATAATTGTCTTCTCTCCTCTTGCATGGTTTTCTAAACACGTACAAATAGGCGGGTTTACTAATAGATGCAAATTTTATGCATACCTTTAACACAAAGGTTGTTCTACATGTTCTAGACAACCCTTAAGCTTGCCCGAGGCTTGCCCGACATAGTAACAAGTAATGTATGCAAACTGGATTCCAAGTATTGTAGTCTTATTGTTATCAAACGGTTTAAGGAATACCACGTAACTACGTTCGGTAGCAAGAAACGCGCAAAATTTGAATTTATAAGTAAACCCGCCTATTAGTCGTAGGTTCGAATCCCACACATGGTGTTTCCATCAAAAGGAAGTTCATCCATATAAACCTGCGCTCAACCGAGACGAGATGAATGGGTACCTGGTAGGAATGTTTTCCTAGGAAAGGTTTATAATAATTATAATACACACCATTTATGTAACGCTTAATATGATGTGTTGCGGATCGCTCTGTGCATTATTACCCGGCTATAGCATGGCTGCCATTTTGCGCTCCATTCAAGAAATTCTTCCTACTGGTACACATTCACCTCACCTGGGTTGAGTGCATCACAATGTGGATAGATTTCTTGATGAAGGAAATTAACGTCATGGGTGGGATTCAACCCTATGGTCCTGGGGTTGAAATGCGAGATGAAGAACCACTACGTCACTACTAAACATTATCAGCCTATAGTTAAGAACTCTTCTTCATGGATAAATGGAAAATGTATCATAAATATTACCATTTTTATTGAAACACCCTCTACAATAGCAAACTTCATTCTGAATGACGCTTAGATGCATAATGTAGATCTTACCCGTATTATGATCATTCTCATTTTGTCATTTGTGCATTGTTATATCCTGTTATANATTATTTAGCTAAGAACAATTGAATAGCTAAAGAGATATGTGACAAAATTTGACCGGATTGTGGGATTTGTGAAACAAGCATGAAATTTGGCACACATGTTTAGTATACCCATATGATGATTTTTAGAAGTGAGGGCATCTCTGTATCGGCCTGTAACGAAAATGGCGGCCATTTTAAAAATGGCTGCCATCATCAACATGAATATTAGTAATATTCTAAGTTTTTCTCGAATTTACATATGAATTTTCATTTCATTTATGGTACACAACAAGAATGGGTATATGCACTAACATTTATGACTGCAGGATTAACTTTTCAAACCTAAATGTTCACAATTTCATTCAAAATGGCCGCTGTAGCCTATAACTGAATTTGAAATTTTAGGATGTGTTTCAATATGGTCTTAAAAAGCGAAACTAGCCTCCAATGTGTTTATTTTTAGATATAAAACACCTTCATAAAGAGTTCACAATACTGTTTTGCATATTTCATGCATATATATGCATAAATATTAAATGAATACTCAATAACTATAGTTAAAGCAAAATTCACCTTAAGAGGGCGCCAGACAGAAAATTTAAAAAAGAATCGATTTTTCTGTCATTCCTTCATAATTTTTACTTTTTATGCACAAAATATATATCAGCAAACCTACAGAGCTTGGAGAAAAAGAGAAGTCTGCTTTAAGGACAATTTGAAATATTAGAAAATGTTAGATTGATGATTAGTAATAATCTTTTTGAAAAACAAATAAAAGGGAAAACAAGGCGAATCAATATTTTTGTCAATGTTGGAAGAGCATTGCAAAAATGAATAATACTCCAAAACTTATTGAACTCACTTTTGTCAAATTTTAAAATGAAATACCTACTTGAAAAAAAATTAGATAATGGCTGCTCCCGCATTAAAAATGTAAGAGAGATGGGCAATTGTGACTAGGCATATTTTGGCCTTTGGAGATTGTAGTTTTACCCAAGTCACTCATCGGCACTGTCACATGATTTACCCTCAATCACATATTAAAAAAAAAAAAAACTAATACCAAAGGAAGAAAAACTATGCGTCCTGCATCTACCAGCAAACTGGTTTGCAACTCTATGTATAACTGCTATACAGGCATCTCCTAACGCTTCTGGCATTTTTTTTTTCACTTTTTATCTTACAGAATACTGGGTTAATGTTCTTCCCCAGAAATTTAGGGGGAAAAATCCTTTAACATTTTGAATATATACGAGGAAGAGGTTGTAGGGGAAAATTTCATTAGTTTTGTTAATCGAAGGTAAAATTGTCCTTAAAAATACACGTATCATGTTGTTATGTTCGATGGGACTCTGGCAGTTTACATTGCGATTTTTTATTCAAATCAAAATTTCCATTGATTACATCCAACTTTACTTTTGGAGACAAATGTTCAAATTGTAAAATTATCAAAAATGCCGCCTTTTTGCTTTTATTCCTATTTTTCAGGCAGTTCGTGACATTATCACTAACGGTTATTCCAACACCGGAAGCAGGCATTAGCAGAACATTTTACAGATCCAATGAAACAATGGTTAAGACATGAAAGATAATATCGTTTGAAATGCATTACGCAGGCATTCAACTAAATGAAATCCGTTTTAGATTTTAAGATTTAATTTCAAGATGAGGAATGTACACACACGAAAAACTTGTAACACTAAGGGGGGGAGGGCAATTTGATGGTTCGAAGTCGTATCCCTAAGATGGGATGAAATTTTGTACCCCCGTGCACTAAATTCTACACGAAGGGAACCCATTTGCACAGGAATGCCAGAATTGTACTCTTTACATATTCATTGATTTATTAATTTTTTCATTCATTTATTCAATATGGTTGATTAAAATGTTTTCATCGCAGCCGGGATGATCGATTTAGCAAAATTGTAAAAACTCTCAGGGTACAATGTTTGACCTGAGGTGCCAATAATGTTGTCTAGGGTACAGCTTTTATAACGCTACAGGTTTCATTGTGTGTTGCGTATCTTCAGGTTCAGGGGCACAACTTTTTACCATAAAATTTCGACGAGAGTCGAATCAGCTACACCACAATACTGTATAATATTTTACATTCTATTAAAAATGCTAATGATTTTTCTCGTCCAACCACTTTCTCCTACATATTCAAAATGTTAAAGGATTTCTTTTCAAAATATCTGGGGAAGAACATTAACGCAGTATACTGTAAGATAAAAACTGAACAACAATGCCAGAAGCGTTAGGAGATGCCTGCATGACAGGTACAAATGGAGTTGCAAACCAGTCTGCTTGTAGATGCAGGACGCAGTTTTCCCTTTGTTTGATATTAGTTTTGGTGTTTTTTGATATGTGATTGAGGGTAATTCATGTGACAGTGCCGATGAGGGAGGTGGGTAACACTAACATTAATATTACCAATGGGCAAAATATGCCTCCTAACAATCGTCCATCTCTTTTACATTTTTAATCCGATGCAGCCATAAATTAAAACTTTTTTTTCAAGTAGGTATTCCATTTGCAAATTTGACAAAAGTGAGTTCAATGAGGTTTGACGTATAATTCATCTTTGCCACATTTTCCAACATTGACAAAAATATTGATTCGTTTTGTTTTCCCTTTTATATTTTTTTCAAAGAGATTAATAGTAATCATAAATCTAACATTTTATAATATTCCAAAGTGTCATTGAAGCAGTCTTCCCACGTTCTCCAAGCCCTGTAGGTTTGTTGAAATATATTTTGTGCATAAAAAGTTAAAATTCTGAGGGAGTATGACAGAAAATTCTATTTTATTTTTATTTTCGGTATGGCGCCCTCCTAAGGTGAATTTTGCTATAACTATAGTTATTGAGTATTCATTTTAATATTTATGCATATAGATGCATGAAATATGTAAAANGGTGCTGAAACACTGCTACCAGTTTTTTTTTTCATCCCTTACCTGTCTCAAAGCATGACTTTAATCCACCTACTTCAGATGCCACAATGCATTAACAATTTAAGGATTAAGATATAGTACAGATATGTTGGACTGTAGATGATCTACTTAGATTAAAGGATTACACTCTCCATTTGCCATAAAAGGCGTGTTGTATCTTTATTTCCTCCAAAAGGAATAAATAAGGACATAAACATTGCATACCTGTCGATTTGATGGGAGGAGTGTGCCTAGAGAGCGGCACAATTTGGAATCTCCTTCAATTGTGTATTTTTTTTGGCAGCAGTGCGTTTTGCCATAGTTTTTGTATTTTGCCAGGGTTTTACCCCCCCCCCCCTCCCCCCAACAAAAATACTCATGATAATAATCATGAATAAATAAAACAAATAAATCGATACATACATAAATTAAAAGATAAATTAATAAATAATAGAACAAAAACAATTGTAAAATATCACACTCACTCGCACCGGGTGAAACCTTACCAGTGACCAAACAAATTATCATAGCTCAAAGCGAATCTTATAAATACATAATTAAAATGATAATAATTTCTAATGAATGTTGTATTATGCATGGTTGTCATATTGTGTGCAATGGAGCATAGAAAATCACAGTAATTTCATTATACCGTTGTACAAATGGGATATCGTTTGTTGACTGCATAGGACTAAACCGCCAGACCAAGGGCCTGTATATAACCTTTAAAAAAATTCGATGAGTTGAAGATTTGCCAAAACTTACGATTCATATTCATCGTATAAGTTTAATTTCATATTTCGTGCACCAGCATAATTGTCTTCTCTCCTCTTGCATGGTTTTCTAAACACGTACAAATAGGCGGGTTTACTAATAGATGCAAATTTTATGCATACCTTTAACACAAAGGTTGTTCTACATGTTCTAGACAACCCTTAAGCTTGCCCGAGGCTTGCCCGACATAGTAACAAGTAATGTATGCAAACTGGATTCCAAGTATTGTAGTCTTATTGTTATCAAACGGTTTAAGGAATACCACGTAACTACGTTCGGTAGCAAGAAACGCGCAAAATTTGAATTTATAAGTAAACCCGCCTATTAGTCGTAGGTTCGAATCCCACACATGGTGTTTCCATCAAAAGGAAGTTCATCCATATAAACCTGCGCTCAACCGAGACGAGATGAATGGGTACCTGGTAGGAATGTTTTCCTAGGAAAGGTTTATAATAATTATAATACACACCATTTATGTAACGCTTAATATGATGTGTTGCGGATCGCTCTGTGCATTATTACCCGGCTATAGCATGGCTGCCATTTTGCGCTCCATTCAAGAAATTCTTCCTACTGGTACACATTCACCTCACCTGGGTTGAGTGCATCACAATGTGGATAGATTTCTTGATGAAGGAAATTAACGTCATGGGTGGGATTCAACCCTATGGTCCTGGGGTTGAAATGCGAGATGAAGAACCACTACGTCACTACTAAACATTATCAGCCTATAGTTAAGAACTCTTCTTCATGGATAAATGGAAAATGTATCATAAATATTACCATTTTTATTGAAACACCCTCTACAATAGCAAACTTCATTCTGAATGACGCTTAGATGCATAATGTAGATCTTACCCGTATTATGATCATTCTCATTTTGTCATTTGTGCATTGTTATATCCTGTTATATTATATTGCTTTTATTTCTATGGCCATGACAATCCGGAATGATTGAATGAATAGGGCGAGCGTACAGCACCAGTAATCAGTTTTCCATTTCGATCATTACAATATTAGCCATATGATTATTTTTGGTTGCTAGCTGCAAATCCACGCGGAAATTAAATTGCATGAGCCTATTTTTCTTCCCCGTATACGAAACAAATAATTTTCCATAATCACAAAAGATAATGATGACCGTGGTGTTCTTTGAAATAGGCAATTTGACCACTAATGCATTTTCATTTGATATCTACGCATTGCATTATTGATACTATACATACGGGTACTTTCAAGTGAACTATATGTATGCATAACCCAGTGAATGTAATTGCATTGTAAATTCCATCGGATACTGTTGCATGTTTACCCTGTTCTTTAGATTTAATCACGGTCTAACAAACAAAATTGAGAGGATATTTAGGCCATCGAAGTAGTACTAAAATTGCACTCCTACCCAGAAAATAGGGGATGGGGTGAAAAATAGATAAAATGGGCTAGTTTAATGGCGGGGATTCTTTCTAAACACCGAACAATACTTTGTTATGAGCGTAAAGGGCTGTTAGTGTGCAATGTCTGGCTAGCTTTTTACAGATCACAAGAATTTAATGGAACCCGAATTTGGTATTTTCCCTTTTTATTCATTCATGTGATGATAAAAATCGTTCTTGTTGCGGTGTGTTTTTTATTTTGTTTTTTAAAGGAGATTAAATCTAGGCAGAATGCGTGAAATTATTTGTTTCCAACATTCCTGTCACCTGTATAGTAATATAAACACTGACTACATTTGTATGTGTCTAAACTGCTAAAAGTGAGTACGTGAGTATTTTGTTTGTACTTACTTGAAAGTTGCAATACCTAGTGGTCCAATGGCATATATCTCAACAGAATTGGGTGGTCAACAGAATCGAATGAAACGGATGTAATATTAGGTTGCAACGCCAAAAGTTGCAAAATGATTTTTCAAAAATGGTAATAAAATTTTTAAACCCTGCGTTAATCCCACTGTGGCGCTCCTAACTAAACGCTCGCACATACTAATGTACATTTGAAACATACTCCAATATACATACATAGAAAGGAAGTTGAAGAAGTGAAACGTTTTGAATTACCTTAAAAACAAAGTCACTACTACAGACACGATAACTACCTGCATGCGATTGCGGTTAAGTATCATGAGGATATCACCCTCACATTGGGCTATCAAATATTTTTTAATTAAACAATTATTGATGACTTCGTCGATGACCTTATAGTTCCCCTTCTCAAGAAATGCGTCACCACTCTCACTATACAATATACAGGCAAATACAAAATAAAAAGTATAAAGAGTATACCTGCAAAATTAACTCTATTATGTTTATTGTCCAAATTGTGGTAATTGTGTTGAGCTTTACGAGCTTATTAAGCTCTTTAAAAGTGTATTAAAAACACACAAGCGTGGGTAATGAATAGCCGGGTTTATTTATATATTCAAATTTATTAGCGTTTCTTGCTACCGAACGTAGTTACGTGGTATTCCCTAAACCGTTTGATTATAACAATATTACAATACCTGGAATCCAGTTTGCATACATTACTTGTTGCTGTGTCGGGCAAGCCCCGGGCAAGCTTTAGGGTTGTCAAGAACAACCTTTGTGTGTGTTAAATGAATGCATAAATTTTGCATCTATTAGTAAACCTGCCTATTTAGCGACCATATGGATTATATGTTTCATAAAGCTGTTCGTAGAGGTGCACAAGACTCGTAATACGACTGGTGACCGTTTCGCAACATGAACAGGTGCCAACCCTGCGACATGCGGTTCATTGGGTGCAGGAAATTAAGGGTCACCAGTCGTGCGTACAGTCTACAAAAAGCTTGATGGATGTATATTTCCCATTTTAATTGAAGTTTGTAACCTGAGAGGCAAAGTTTGTTACCCACGTACGACACGAAGCTCGTGATCAATCAGATGCAAGAGGTTTGTGACTCGGGACACATAGATCGCGACCAGGGACGAATGTTCGAGACCATATAACATAAAGGTTTACGATTAGTCACGAATTTGAAAGAGCAATGTTGATTGGTTACCGTTAAATCTGCTAAGAATATGTATATGCAATACAAAATTTGATTGGCCATTTTCGTCCGCAACTCTTTTAAACGGTAATATTAACATGATTAAAGACATTGGCTGCGCCAGAAAAGAAAAATCTTGCTTGGATCAAAAGCAGAAAAAAATCAGAGAAACAGAAAAAAAGTTTGGAGCAAATCTGACAAGAAATTAGAAAGTTATGAATATTTCAACAGTATAACTTAAAAGTTGTTTATCGTGCAAATTGGTAACGTTATATCACATGATATGACGTACTTTATGCACTTCTCTGCAAGAAGTTTATTATACCCTATTGTCTTAAAGAATCCCCCCTTTTCAATGCTAAACGTTAACACGTAATTGACTATATATTTTAAAGATTTGAAGACAAAATATGCATTGGTGGACTTTAACAAACAAACGCGTTAGCCTCAGCTGCATGGGCATTGCTCATCCATATTTCTGCGTTCATTGGGTCAAGAGCGCTTATACTTTGATGAAATTACTATCGCTATATGTACGATATTGTCGTTCAACGTATATAAAAGGAAACTTTAGTATACCAACTTTTCAAAGCCAATGCACTTTTTAGAAATAATAGATGTGATATTTGGCTTTGGCAATTATATTAGAATAGGAAAACATAAATGTTTCATCAGAAAGAATTAATAGACATGGTTAGCGGCGACTTTACTTCGAATTTTACACCACTCAACTGTGACAATAACCGGGCATGTGTAGTCTAATGCTACTGGGCAGGAACCGTGCAATGGACCCTTTTTATTTATCCGGTTATTTTATTGAATTTAGTCTGTCCGCAAGCCGTCTAATGAGACAACGTATCTCATATATTTATTGTTTTTTGTTTGCATGTGAGAAAAAATTATGAGGGAAGATGTTCGCTCGCCCCTTTCAAGATACCTTGAATACTAAAATCTAATAAAATAAAATAATATAAAAACTTGGTATTGGAACTAAAAATTTGCGCGTTCCGATATTCTTTAGGGGGGGGGGGTAGGGGAGGAATGTATTCTAAACAATTCAATTCAATTCAATTCAATTTAGTTTATTGATTTTCAATCCACAAAACAAAGGATTATTATCATTGAAATTTAATAAACAATGATAAAAGCGCTTATCGATTAAAACAAAAATCCATCCCCCTCCCCGAGATACATAAAATGAAGGATGATTCCAACAGACCTTGATGGTTTAAAACTCAGACTTAAAGCTGGAGAAACCTTTAAACCATATGCCATGTACAGATGTATGCGTATGATCAGATGGTTGACAGGATGTTGCCAGTATTTTCAAATGTTTCAAAGATAAATAGATCAGTGCTTGAACATGAAGCATTACCATTGTGTTTATGATTTTCTCACAAAATAACTAACTGATAATCATTAACCGTAAAGAATACATTGCATTGGGGTGACAATGATAAACATTTATTCGGGCGCATTGAAATTAAAGAAATTAAAGAAATTAAAGAAAGAAATGAGCAAAAGAGATCCGAGGGTTCAGGAGGAGACATATGCCAAGATCTAAGAACAACAAATCATTTCAAACTACACTGTAATAGAGTATAAAGTTGATCAGTGCTCAACAAGCACGTGATTTGGGAGCCAGCGAAACGACCATGCTCTACTCACCGATTCCCCACGCAGAGGTTAACGCGCGCACGGTGCGTTGCAGAAATGAGTTAAAGAAGAACCACGAAGGAAATTACGAATACAACATATTTTACAAGTACGAAAAGGTGATTATGTGGATAATATGTTGAAAGAACTGTTTTATATCAAATTCGATCATGTAAAACAAAAAACCTGATTTTAGGGCTCGCTTTTGCATTTCGGTTTCGGGATCTTTCGAGTTATTTCGAGTTATTTCGTGTTATTTCGTGTTATTTACTTCATGACGTCAAGGAGAGTACATTTGCAGAAGGAACCATCCAGCATAATTTAGAGGGCAAACTGTCTTCCTCTACATGCTTTGAATTATTTTATTTATATAATTTTTTGTCCTGTAAAGCTATCCAAAATACTATGACGGCAAACGCTCTTGGAAGTAAGGTGCAAGTGCATTGTTGTCGTAAATCAAATGGTACGCTCGCACATTCTTTCCTTTGTTTCTTATGCCTTTTATATCTGAGAAAATAATTGCCACACTCAAGGAGTTGGGTTGTTATTGTAACATTTCATTCATTGGACATGTCTATTTACTGAACCATTTCAAGCAGTGTGTTGTGGATGCATAGCTCTATTATGTACACATAAGGAAATTCCTTCCTCTTATTCTGCTGAGTAATGTTGAACAGGAATACCCCGTATAAATCGGGGAAATACTTTCAATTGTGTGCATATAACCATTTCGAAGGCTTCAGTGGAAGTTGTTTGGTTCGTCCAATTTTTGTTTCATTCTTGCTCGAAATGTCTTCCCTTTTTTGATCTCACAATACCAATCACTTTCCGCACTCTGTTCGCATTCCGTTCGTCAAACCCGCACGTTCCAGGCTTGATAATGCCTTCGTGATTCTCCCTTTAAGCGACCGACCAGTTGTTTATCGATTGCGTTAAGTTATATATATTGAAATAAACAGGACCAATGAACTTACAAAATTCAGATGATTCCTATTATTTGAAAAATAGGTCCATAAATACGAGTATAACACTTGCTGAATAAGCTAAGTCATATTTCCATTCCCTACGATGTAAGTTATTGAAATCACTGCTCGGCCAACGTGATAGTGATGACATTATCAAGCATCAAAGTCGTATCTTAGAAGGACCGAGTCAATAATGTGACTAGCAGGCCAGGCAATGTGGTTATTTGCAGATAATATTGACTCATGAGTAAACACCGCCCAGTCTGGAGTTTGCTATTCATGTGTAATTATGCGTTGCTTCAAAAAGACGAGATATGAGATAATTTTGAAGGAAGATGTCAATTTTTAGAGCCCAAATATATTTTTGGTAAATATTTTAAGTAGGTTTTTAAAACAGAGATTTCTAAATGTGAATTAGACGGGATGTTTATAACACCAAAGATATCTTACAGCATTCGGAGACCAAGGCATAATCTCTGATGAACTTTTTTGTGTATTATTGAATGAACTTTTATTGATATTCCTATTCAAAAACATGTATCAGAAACAAAGAATTAAACACAATTTAGTACACACAAAAAACAAGAACTCACATATTTGAGTAATGTGACACTATAATGACACACAGTTGAGTATTTTCATTGATATACTCACCGGTGTGTCTTTATAGTGTCACTTTTTGCGACTTTACTCAGATCCATGAGTTCTTGTTTTTTGTGTGTAATGATCAATATACTGTATTAAGTTTACAGAATAAATCAATAAATAAAACATACTTAGTTAAACAATGGTTTTATGCAATCCCATCTCTTATGAACTGATTCTTTTTATTAAAAACAGTATAAATCATTTCCATTTGAAGACAGATTTGGGGATCTTGTTTACGCTTTTACCTAAACCTTTAGGGAGATGAAAACACGAATCAAAGTTCTTAGACCTCCTCTATGACAGAAATTATGAGGAAACGTTTAGGATACACAATCATGATGACTACTGTGACGATAACACACACAATTTTTAAACAAACAAAACCATGGTGATAATGATGATGATGATGATGATGATGATGATGAAGATGATGACAAGGAGAAGAAAACGTTTTACCCGCAGTGGGAGTATACTAAGTGGTTAGAGTATTAGTAGTAATAGTAGAAATAGTAGTGGTAGCGATCGTAGTGATGGTGGTGGTGATGGTGGTGGTGATGGTGGTGGTGATGGTGGTGGTGATGGTGTTGGTGATGGTGGCGGTGGTGGTTACCTACGGATAGCTCTCTGAAATAGTTTTTAAATGTTAGACATTGTCACTACTCCGGAGTAGTGACAATGTCAACAAATTAAAAAAATCTATTTCAGAGATCTATCCGTAGCTAAGCCGTAGCTAGGTGGTGGTGATGGTGGTGGTGGTGGTGGGAGTAATAAACAGTAGTAGTAGTAGTAGTAGTAGTAATATATTCTGTAGTAGAAGCATAAGGCGAAGAAGATGAAACAGTAGTAAATAAGATACGACAATTGAACAAAGAAGAGCAAAAATAAGAGCAGAAGGAAAAACACCACAATCATTAGGAGAAAATATGCATTTCAACTTACCAATTTACATGATTTAGTACAATCTGAGGACTGTTCCAAGATGAAAATGCAGAAATTCGACAGCTCCAATTATGAATATAAGTTCTGAAATATCATAGTGTTGTCAAATAACAATCCGCTATGCTTGTAGGATATCGGCTCCTTGTTCAAATCCTAACTGTCGATATAGCGTCAAATGTGAGTTATCGTTGCAAAACGAAGTAGATTAACACTGAATCGAATGCTTTCCAAATATATAACTGTAAAATCGCAAAACCTGGACAAGTTTCCTTGTACTTTGCACCGCTTGTGTACAAAAGCTGTCGAATTATTCACATGTGAAAGTACTCATGTAAACAAATGGGCATAATTATAATTCCACAAGCTAAGAGATGTAATGCTGCCTTTTCGTGTGCAGCCAGTTGTGTTCTGTTTCTCTAAAATTATTTCGGTGACCAGGAGAAACAAAAACGAGTGTGACAAACTCTGAGGTTACGTATTCGTCTGTACAATTGGAGGTGGTATGTCTGTGGTCTGTATATTAACTCCAGAAATAAAAGAAACCAACCATTGCAACCTTGCACACGGGTCGTCTTCCAAGAAGATACAAATGAAAACATAAGTATCTAAGAATAAAAATTAATATTCTCCTATGAAGTGACAACCGCTTTGGCTTTTTGAGTAATGTCATCGAGTAGAAAGGTTACCAAACGTAAGGTCCCGGTCACATAGAGGCTCGGGAGCAACACGGTTGAACACGGTTCTTTGTTAATTCACAGTTAACTGCCTCAGAACAAAGAACTGCCTCAGAACAAAGAGTCGTGTTGAATCGTGTTGCTTCTTGGGTCCTATGTGACCGGGGCTTTAACGTAAGGAACTGTCGTTTGAAATCACTGTGATCAGAAGGAACAAAGGCCGAGGACAAAGTTAATAACCTCCGTACAATAATTAAAAATAGCACGATGGAAAAAACGAAATTTCCATCCTTATTCTGTGGAAAATTTTTGAACGCGAGTCGCACCTGGGACTTTCATTCATGATCATGAAGCAGTCATGAAGTATTGTGAATGCCTAAATGAAGTTGTTTATTTTGTCCCAGTGTTTTGTCCCTTCTGCTCACAGTGAATTCCAACAATACCAGTTATAGAACAATGCTGAGTTACCTTAGAATTCCAGCAATGTAGTTGAAATAGAGATCTATTGAAACAAGTTGTATAGAAAACGAAAGCTGAGGTCCCAACCGTTCCCGAATATAAATCCGGCAGAGAATAGAATGTGAACTACGCAACAGCTGAATAAAAGCGAGAAAAAATGTGACAACATTACCACTCTTTGCTATTTACTTGTAATGGAAGCCTCGAATTCATGTAAAAATACACCTCGTGCATTCTCCGCAACAATAGACATCTCTGAAAGAATAGTTTTATTTTTCCATCGTTATTAATCAGATTTTTACCATGTTATGATTTACTTCATATTTTCCCGTAACTGTATCACCTCGGCAAGTATCATTTGCAAAATGTTGAAGATTTAAAATGGATTCACACCTTAGCGTTTTTAGCCTGAGTCGGCTCAGAATTTTTAAAGTTAAAATCCCTCCCCGGGCGCGCTGGTCAGACGTTGGACCGGCGTTAGGCTTGCGCTCAAGGAACGTACGTTGAACGTCAGTCCACATCCGTTTTTGTGCGTCCAGGGAGCGCTTTTAACTGTCAACAACGCTGTGCCGACGAAGGCTAAAACGCAAAGGTGTGATTCAGCCTCAACATGAGCATGTTTACATTTTAATGGATAAAAATCGTCTCCATTCTGACGTTTTGTAAAGGAAGCCAGCGTTTGTCCTTGATTCGAATTACTCTTTCCTTATACAAAGCATCATTTGATATCAGGGCGGTATTTCACCAAATCGTTCTTAAACTTTCGCACGACTTTAAGAAAGACTGGAATACGTTAACAAGTGTAATACACGTAGCATCGCCAATCATTCAGCGCAAGAAATGACGGTCGTGCGTAACGTCGTTCTAAAAGTCTTTCGTAATTTGGTGAAACACCGCCCTGGTCATCAGTAACTGAAGATCGTTTAAATAATAACTCCACGGTAACGCGACGCCACGAATGACATTTGAATCTTATGGTAAATGATCTAATAGACCATTACAATTATAGTGGATTAAAACCCAACAATACAGATAATAAGCCAGGTAATTACGACGTTCTTCTTAACTGGTGGCATATTTTGTCGTAACAAAATGCTTAATTATCTTGTTTATAAGTGGATAACTACATTTGTGTTCACTTGAGCAAGATAAAGTCAAGCGTCAGGCATGAATTCATTTTGGACACCGTATCATTTGCATCATTCCAGACACGCATACAGATTGGATGCAGGAATTGAAGGTAAAGAAAAGCTGAATACGTTTGCATTGATTACGATCACGCATGAAACTAGTTCAGACGAGGTGTCTGTGTTCTAATAATACCTGAATACCGATCTCGGCACATTCTCACGCACTGAGCACACAGGGGTTACACAGAGCACTCAAACACATATTCACATTATACCCCTCTGATCGCGCATACCTATATGTATCTGATCGCACCGCGATCAGAGGGGAATCTGGGGTTGAAGCGCTATATGTAGTCAGGGCAAAATAAGTTGAACACATATGTGCTATTAGAACATAGAGTCCCCAACTGGACTAGTCTGAATCTAGTCATCCTGTAAAACATTTTGATTGAAAATGACCTAGAAGATTCAAGTCAAATGAGAATGGATCGTTATTCTGAGTGTCCTTTGGGTCAGTGATACTATAGCGCGGTACAGTTAACTAGTTAGAACCTATGAGAGGAGACTTCAGCCATGACAGTTTACAGCCTAATGGGGTGTTGTTCAAAATGTGCAATTGATCGCAAGTTGCAGTTGATCGGAACGCGCCAATCAAAATCATTGTTTCATGCGCGTCTTGTTAAATGCGCATACCATGCGCGAATGAAAATACGCGTTATAATTTGGTAAGTTGCAGTTGATTTGCAGTTGATTTTGAACAACACCCCCTAAGAGATTCTAAATTGTTCTTATGCCCTTGTTAAAGTTCTTAGGTAATCAAAATATCTTAAATCGATTTGCACAAAATAGAAGGTTATTTGTGCCCCTATGTCTTTACCAATCACATTGGTAATTGTCTAGTGAATTTCATTTTATCACAACATTCCTAGTTGCCAAATTTTCCTCATTTTTTTTTTTTTGTATATACTATTTTATCTTGTTTTTTTTTACCTCTATAGACTGGGGTATAGATTATCCTTTAAAATATCCAGCCTCATTTATATTTCATCACTTGTCATTCCAATAGCAGATCAGTGTGTCACATGAAAGCAGCTGCTTTAATACCTTATAATTACAATGACATTGAATAGTCCTCTCTAAATGAAGAGTTTAACATCTCTTTAGTAAACACGTTAGCCCTGATGATTCCCCGGTGAGAGACCGATTATGTCGATTGTATTGCTTCAATAAACGAGCTGCTATTGCACTGAAAACCTGGCCAAAATCAGTTAATATCAAAATAAAATGTTCGTTAGAGTTAAGAAATAATGGGTATTCTTGCAGGGGTTCTGTGATTGTTTCCACTTTGATGAAGTACTTCAAGAAACGCATATTTCCTCCCATATTTGCAATTGTATCAACCTCGGCTTTCAGCCCAGATCAAAGGGCATGAAGAGTTCTGATTCCGGGCGTGAAGAACTTCTTGATAAATCTCTTGCGCTTACTTAGACATACCACTATGCTTTAACCCACTCCTTCTTTAATCAAGATCAAAAATTAAAATCAAAATCATGTGTTTGAATATCACCTTGCAAAACAGGTCGATAGAATTAAGTTGGAACCGTTGATGCTTCTATTTTATTTAAGCAGACCACAATCTAAGTGTGGAAGAAAGTACGATATGTCTTTTGGGCATTCAAACTTTCCCGTCATATACCGTAGCTCATTTCATGTATCATTTATTCTTCTCTATTAGGGACTCTATCTAAGCTACGTGCTCCCCCACATACTTATTTCTCTCTTTTAAAAAAAAAATTCTACCCCTTCTTTCCTTTACATTTGCCTGATAGAGATTCATCGTATACGACCTACTTAGGCCTATATGAAATGGATGAACGACAGCTAGATGCTATTTACGAGTTATATGCCTGCGCAGACCAAATCATTATGTCCTCGTTAGGTGTGGCTATTTTTCATTGTCCATTGTCAGATGGATCAACTAGGATAATAGTCCAGTTGAGGACTCCGTGTTCTAATAGCACCCATCTCTGAACACCATCTTGCCCTGAACACACAGGGACCATACAGCACTCAACCGAGGCACGATCAGAGGTGTATGAGACTCTGTGGTGGAGTGCTGTGTAGTACCTGCGTGTTCAATGTGCACAGATGGGTGCTATTAGAACACGAAGTCCTCAACTGGACTACTATGGGGTGTCATCGTAGGGAAGATATGGCAATTACTGTATGTTTTCAAAATAACAACAACAACGATTCTCACATTGCTTGAAGGGTACACGCGCGTAATTATTTCTCCCATAGACCCCTATGTTATTTTGCCGTTAAAAAAAGCATACAAAATCAGCTATATATTAGGTCGACAAGTGCTTGGTAGCAATAGAAAGGGCATTTTCATGACTTTATCCTTCTGCATTCAAAACTACCTCTTGACCAGCTAATTTTCAAGATATTAACCCCTAACTTAACAACAAATCATCGATCCATAAACTCCTTACGGTTACCCTAAAGAGGTAGATTGCCTATTCCGCTGTGTCAAGTATTTACAAAAATCGAAGATAATAATAATAATAATAATGATAATAATAATAATGATAATGGTGGCTACTTGTATAGCGCACAGGTCCACCTTATCGGTGGCCATGGCGCTGAAAGCTTTACACTCACTATTACCCGGCTCTAGCTGGTAGCCATTACGGCGCTCTGCATTACAAGGAATTTCTTCCTGCCGTCCACATTTACCTCACCTGGATCGAGTGCAGCACAATAAGGATAAATTTCTTGCTGAAGAAAATTATATATTGTGTCCCCAATTTAATAAAGAAAGTTTACATATCAGTTGACTAAAATATACACAGATAAATAATCACTCATACTCTATTGCCAATAATTAACAGAACTCCAATGGGTTGCGCCTCGGGTCTAAGAATATCTATGGGGCGCCAAGTGTCCGCCATGGTTTTCCGTTACAAAATCAATGATTTTGTAACGAAATCAATCAGCATAAAGATTTTGTCACAAAATCAGTCTACAGTTTTAATTTTGTCACAAAATCAATTGACAGTTTTAATTTTGTTACAAAATCATTAAGGGTTCATAATTTTGTTACAAAATCATTCGACTTAAATTATTTTGTTACAAAATCATTCGACTTAAATTTTGTTACAAAATCGTCCAACAGCGTTGATTTTGTTACAAAATCACGAGCTAAAATGATTTTGTTACAAAATTATTACTATTGATTGATTTTGTTACAAAATCACACCTGCCGAGTGATTTTGTACAAAATCAAACCTGCCTAGTGATTTTGTACAAAATCACATGCCTGCCGAGTGATTTTGTACAAAATCAAACCTGCCGCGTGATTTTGTACAAAATCAAACCTGCCGAATGATTTTGTAATCGTCTAAGTGATTTTGTGATCGTTTACTTCGCGCTGATCGGATTTGGTTCCCCACCGAGTCGGCCAGAGTGTACTTCGCCC
>BQKZ01002056.1:35096-51112 GCA_036244855.1 Temnopleurus reevesii
AACCGGACTGATCGAGACTTTTTTGGACCTTCGCCGCTTAGTGGCTCGGCCGCGCCGCGCCGGCGAGCAGGAAAAGGGGGGCGAAGCACACTCTGGCCGACTCGAACTCTGGTCGCCTGCTACATAATATACATGGATTGCCCCAAGATCGATCCTTAGGCCAAGAAAATTCCAAACTGTTCAAAAGCAGAATTCCAAAATTTTGAAAAAGGAGTTTGGGCTTAACTGCAGAAGAGGAGTCAGTTAAAGTTTGGTGAAAGTTTGATTTTGTACAAAATCACTCGGCAGGCATGTGATTTTGTACAAAATCACGCGGCAGGTTTGATTTTGTACAATATCACTCGGCAGGTGTGATTTTGTAACAAAATCAATCAATAGTAATAATTTTGTAACAAAATAATTTTAGCTAGTGATTTTGTAACAAAATCAACGCTGTTGGACGATTTTTTAACAAAATCATTTAAGTCGACTGATTTTGTAACAAAATAATCTAAGTCGAATGATTTTGTAACAAAATTATGAACCCTTAATGATTTTGTAACAAAATTAAAATTGTCAATTGATTTTGTGACAAAATCTTTATGCTGATTGATTTCGTTACAAAATCATTGATTTTGTAACGGAAAACCATGGCGGACACTTGGCGCCCCATAAATATCATATATACTCTTCAGTGATTCGCCTGCATTACGAGCGTGTAACCTGAATCTGCAGTCGTTGAACATTCTTCGGTAAAATAACGTAGCTGGCGCATGTCTGCGGAAAGGGAAGGCTGTTGAAATGTTCCCCGCAACAAACGTTTGCAAGCTCTGGTATTGAGGGTTAGTGTGTTATGTTTATTAAGCCTACGTCACACCTTTGTGTTTTTAGCCTGCGTCTCCCCAGCGTTTTTGGAAGTTAAAAACGCTCCCTTGACGCACAAAGACGCAGGTCATGCGGTGGACTGACGCTCGTCGTACGCTCGTTGAACGCAAGCCGAACGCCAGTCCACCGTCTGATCTACGTATGTTGTCCGTCAAGGGAGTATTTTTAATTTCCAAAAACGCTAGGCCGACGCAGGCTAAAATGCAGAGGTGTGACGCAAGCCTGACATTCACATTGACATACCATTGTATATTAAAGACTTCGTCTGCGCCGAAAAAAAAGAAGAAAAATCAGAACAGATAAAAAAAAAGTTAGAAGTAAATCAGACAAGAAATAAGAAAGTTATGAATATTTCAATGTTAATGATTGGACTTTGGTTTTCATAAATTACTGTACGGCAATTGTTATAACACACGGACTTCGGCCACGTGTGAAGACGTATGTCATGCACTTCCTGTCAGTAAGCTTTTTTTTATTTATCGATTTTAAGAATCTGTTTTTATTCATGAATTATAATTCTTTTTTATGATCGTCAATAGGTTGGATCAAGAAATGTATCTTTACCCAATTGTATATATCAACGAAAAAATGTTCCTTTTGCGTTGTTAAGCATTTTTTTTTAAACAATATGATATACAAAAAAAAACTTCTTGCTGAGAAGCGCATGAAGTACGTCATATCAACTGACACAACGTTGTCAATTTGCACGACAGAAAACTGTGGAGATATAAATTTGAATTATTCATAACTTTCTTATTTATTGTCCGATTCGCTTCAAACGTTTTTGATCTATTCATCTGGGTTTTCTGTTTTTAATCAAAGCAGGATTCTTCTGGCGCAGACCAATGGGGTGTTGTTCAAAATGAACTGCAAATCAACTGCAACTCTGAACATTATAACGCGTATTTTGATTCGCGCACGCGATGCGCGTTAAACCAGACGCGCATGAAACACTGATTTTGTTTGGTACGTTCCGATCAACTGCAACTTGCGATCAATTGCAACTTTTGAGCAACATCCCCTATGCCTTTAATAAACCACGTTAGTATTGCAGTTATGCACCCTTCTTTGTTACACGTACGATGGCAAAAATATTTGTTCACCTGATATCAAATTATCATATTATAATGTAAAGGATATGGATAGCATAAAGTGGTTGGTGCTAGGTTAGTCAATCAACCATGTTTGCCAATCCTAGAAAATTATTTTGGTTCGGAAATGCCAATCAACCGTTATTCCTACGAATCGCTAGAGAAGTGAGCCATCAGCGAACCCGTGCCAAGGTGAAAGGGTCTTCCGGAGCATTTTAGTGTAAAGGACTGCGAATTCGCATTCATTTGCGCATGGGGAAATTTTCTGTTGAAGGAAACGACGCACGGTGTCATTTATTTTTTATGTCGATAACTAAGCCATTTCTGGTACGACTTTATTCAAACAAACAATAAACATGCTCTTTTTTGCTATTACAAAATGCATCATTGCAATGTTTATTTTATTGCAACATACAAAAATAGTTAAATATCTGGGGCACTATCTTTACCCAAACTGATGTATAAAATCAACAAATTTTTCCCACCTACGGATATTTTGAAACACATTCTCTACTTGGCCTCGCACTTCTCTTTAAAAGGCATTTTCCTTGCCCATCGCAACTTGTCCTCTATTATCTTTTTTTTTTCATCAAAGACTACAGCCGTATGAGCGGGGTTTAATAACTGAATTCCCATAACTCATTATATAAATCGAACAGTTGTACAACTGTTCGATTTATTCTCGGCAAAATGTGTAATTACAATTAAAGGGGAACTTCCCCAGACAGAAGTCGACGCGCTGTCAGGCAGTGACTGTAAAATCATCATATTTTCCTCTTTTACTGCAAACAAAAACTGACGAAATCTATCTTTTTTCATGGAATATGAAATAGCTTCATCTGTTCTGCAAGAATTTCCAAAAGAATGGTGGTGATTTAAAACATGATATTGATCTATTTAGTAAAATTATTGAACAAGGCAAAAAAGGAGCTCCATGATGTCACAGATTATCCAATAGTTGCCAACTCAAGGATTCTCATCCGACATGTCCGAGGTGGATATGATAACTTTGATGATTTATAACTTTTGGACCAATTATCGGATTTCGAATTAATCTTCACAGTTTATTTATTACATTTTCCTCGTTCATTGACAGCATATTCATGTCTTGGGAAGCTCCCCTTTAGAGATTAAATATGTATTTCACGTTTTATACATTATAAAACTTCAGTTTTATTAAATCTACATTATTTAATGAAATAATAATTATGGGTAAAATTATGACGCGATCAATTTGACTGATTCGTCCGAGATTGACATTGGTTCTATCATTAGTTCGTGTCATCAAGAAATCACTATTTTTTTTATTGAGACAGCTTTTTCTCCAATTTTGGTAATTATGATTACCACTTAGTTTAAAAACCAGTATTTTGTGTATACTTTTGTAGAATTTCGTGTTTTTTTCGCGCGAGATTCTGCGAGTGTGTCTGATTTCTCAGTGCTTTGCATCTGTATGAAAGCTGTTGATTGGTCAGTTGGTTGTATTTCCCGTGAAGTAAAAAGCAACTCAAAGTGCAAAGAAAATCAATACAAATTGATATATACAACATTGAAATAATTACAAACATAGACATGATAGACAATCGATATGATAAAATTATGGTTAGAGCACTCTATTCAAAGTTATTAACAGAATTGCTGTGTTTTCCACGAGGTCCAACATTAAAAAAAAATTAACATCAATTTCTTTCTGCCGGCTAGCTGTCAAGCAAAATGTGCACATGTGTACGTCACTAGGATTTCNATCCGACATGTCCGAGGTGGATATGATAACTTTGATGATTTATAACTTTTGGACCAATTATCGGATTTCGAATTAATCTTCACAGTTTATTTATTACATTTTTCCTCGTTCATTGACAGCATATTCATGTCTTGGGAAGCTCCCCTTTAGAGATTAAATATGTATTTCACGTTTTATACATTATAAAACTTCAGTTTTATTAAATCTACATTATTTAATGAAATAATAATTATGGGTAAAATTATGACGCGATCAATTTTACCGATTCGTCCGAGATTGACATTGGTTCTATCATTAGTTCGTGTCATCAAGAAATCACTATTTTTTTTATTGAGACAGCTTTTTCTCCAATTTTGGTAATTATGATTACCACTTAGTTTAAAAACCAGTATTTTGTGTATACTTTTGTAGAATTTCGTGTTTTTTTCGCGCGAGATTCTGCGAGTGTGTCTGATTTCTCAGTGCTTTGCATCTGTATGAAAACTGTTGGTTGGTCAGTTGGTTGTATTTCCCGTGAAGTAAAAAGCAACTCAAAGTGCAAAGAAAATTAATACAAATTGATATATACAACACTGAAATAATTACAAACATAGACAATTGATATGATAATATTATGGTTAGAGCACTCCATTCAAAGTCATTAACATAATGGCTATGTTCTTCCACGAGGTCCAAAATTTTCCAAAAAACAACTTGTTATTATTATTATTATCTATTCGGCAAATTCAAAACAAAACAATTACAGTATAGGTAAAGGATACAAAGATAAAAGAACTAGGTAAATGAATAATTAAATAAGACCGGCAATTTCTTTCTGTCAGCTAGCTGTCAAGCAAAATGTGCACATGTGCACCTCACTAATATTTCGTCATTCCTTTCTGTCCATGTTTTGTTCCAAAATATTCCGGGACACCCCCTCCCCCTCAGATAAGTACCTGCAGATAAGCTAAAAAAAATCGTAATGGTGGGAAAAGCAAAAAAAATAGGAATATGCAGGAAAGTCATGGAGGCGCAATGAGGCGTTGAACAGGGCGAAGTATTCCAGTTTAGGACTGTGTGTTCTGATAGCACCCACCTCTGCATATTCTCTTACACTGAACATACATTGACTGCATAGCACTCAACCACAGAGAACATAACCCTCTGATCTGTATATACCCCTCTGATCGTGCCTTGGGGAATGTGTCTTCTGATAGAACCCACCTCTGCATATTCTCTGAACACACAGAGACTGCATAGCACTCAATCACAGAGTGCATAACCCTCTGATCTGTATACCCCTCTGGAGGCACGATCCGAGGGGTAAGCATGATCAGAGGGTTTTGTTAGGACTCTGTGGTTGAGTGATATGTAGTCACTGTGTGTTCAGTGTAAGAGTATATGCAGAGGAGGTGTTATCAGAACACACAGTCCTTAACTAGACTAGGAGGAAGACGCGATGAATAATGTAAACACCGAGGGAGCGAACAAAACGATCCCCGCAACGTTACCTTGGCAACATGACGCTTACAACGAGAAGTCAATCGGGTCCAGACAATAGGCCTGTGTAATACTAATGCCCCCATAGGCAGCGCATCTAGAGAAAGCTAGTGTTTCGGGATATTCTATTCTTCAATTCACAGCTTTAATTGTCATATTGTTGAGCTGGAACCTTCAGGGGATACCCTCTTCTGTACACCACATCGGGACAAAACAAAAGCTTACATTTTTGAGGGAATTTTCAACTGCTTCATTCTACTGTGATATCGCTTTGTTCGTACTACGTTTCGAACGCTACTGAAAAGCATCATAAGAATATCAGCACAAGCATGACAATGGATTTTGTGTATTCTACTATATGTTGATCAACGTGTGTGGCCGATCACAAGAACTACTACGTTGAATTGTCATCGTATAGTGATCTAAACGCTTTTTAATGACATTATTTGGCATCGGGGTGACAGGCAGGAGTGCACACAAAATATTAAATCTCAAAATCCATAGTATATGAGCAGTAATGCTCGTGAATTGTAACGGAATCGTGTGAAAAATGGCGCGTAATTCACAGTACGCGATTTCCAACGGACAATAGATAATGGGAATTTACTCATACTCCACAGGCTGATTGCGATCTGTCTCATATATCAGTGTATTGAATGTCGATTCACGAAGGACATCGAAAATGTGGACTGCTATAATAACAGTTCTGTTGGGAATCTTAATAGATTTACAGGTAAACATGATTATTGTTTTAAAAAATGCTTTTGTGAGAAATTAACGTTTTTAAATAATCAATAATTGATATTACTCAATTGTTAAGATTAGTTAAATTGTTAATGTAATGGCCCACTCACACCTTTGCGTTTTTAGCCTGCGTTGGCCTAGCGTTTTTGGCAATTCAAAACGTTCCCTGGACGCACAAGGACGCAGATTATACGGTGGACTGACGCTCGGCGTACGCATCCGCTCCCTTAACGCAAGCCGAACGTGAGTCCGTCGTCTGGTCAGTGTATACAGTGCGCTCGGGGGATAAACGCTGGGCCTACGCAGGCTAAAAAGCAAAGGTGTGAGTCGACTATCAGTAATCTCATTATGCTAGACTAGTAGATGCAATTTCTGAGCACGGTTTAAACAAAACGGTTGCTCATGACAACTAAAAGCTCGCCAGGGGCTTGCCATTCATAGTAGAAGATGACACGGAACAGGGGCCAATTGCCATGATTGCACGAAATGTTCTTAGCTATCCTCATATTGGTAAAAACGTCTAAACACGTTGTTCTATTTTTATAACATAGATCTATCAACGTTTATGTCTATGTCAAGAGGGTGACACAAGAAGACCTGTTAGTCTTAGCAAGAAGAGAATAGCTGAGACCATTTCGTGCAATTGGCCCCTAGCTGGGTCTAAGCTATCCTCTTCTTATGTTATCATTTTAATAAAGACACAAACACCGATGCGTATATGTTATGAAGGTGACATAAGACATGATAAGAAGAAGATAGCTAAGACAATTTCGTACAACTGACCCAAGATTCCATGCATTGCCAGGAAATATGCAAAAAAAAGTATTTGTTATATTCAATTTTTGTTCAATTCGTTTTGTTGACAAGTAATTGATGTAAGCACAATACCGCTTTGTGTAAAAAGACTCGGTATGCAAAGAAAACATTTACACGTTATATTGATGTCGAGATTTGTTTATTGTTCGACACAGCTGTGATTCTTCCCCACAATGTTTATCTGCATGGTGTGCGTTTAAATCGATCAATTTACTTTTACGTTAAAATCTCAATAATTCACTGAGTAGACATAGATATAAATCTGAGTAGGAACAAAAACTAAAGCATAATCATCCAAGGACAAATGTGAGCGCGTACAAGTAACGACAAAAAATATGTAATGGGTTTGCAGAGCCGAAATGGTCTTTATATCACGGCTATCTGGCTACGGTTGTATTGATCCACGATAAAAGCATATTTGTTTCGGCTGTTGACTTTAGCTCTCTGTCCATAAAACAAGTGTGCGGGGAAAAGAAGTCCCAAATGGCAGTTGTGTGATCTTCCAGAGACATATATTCATAATGAGACATTACGCTCTCTATTAAAGGGGAACCAACCCATAGAATTGTAACGTTCTCATTAAATGAATAAAAATCAGATGAAAAAACTCCTCATTCATTTAGTACAAAGAAATTTTATAAATGGACAAATGTAAAATTTAGAGTATGGGTTCAACATAATTCTTCTCAAAATAGATGCAGAATCGATGAAGGAATGCTATACCCGGGCGGAAAATGAGAAGTTGTATGGCATGACGTCACATATTCTGTCAATGTTGCCGATCGCACAGATCCCCAGCAGCGCCAAGGATCGTCAATCATATTGTGACTTTAAAAATTCGTAACTTTGGTGTACAAATTTCCATAGTATCTTAATCTGATTTTACTTCATTCAATAAGAGCACGATAATTCCTGGGGTTGGTTCCCTTTGTTAGGGAGGGTCACTCATCATAAAGATTACCACTGATTACTGTTCATAAGAGTCGATATACACAATCAGAGAAAGGGGTCTTTATTCATAATCGAAAAAGAGGGTCGCTATTCATAATAATAGACGAGGGTTGCTATTCAAAATAGATAAAGGGGGTCGCTATTTACAATAGGTTTAAGGGAAACATCAGCTCATGGTCATCAGTCGTTACGTCATCTGGATTAGATGCAGGGATTTTGAAATTATACGGCTCAAAGACATTATTCATAATCTTTATTCATGTCCCTAAATTTGTCTCGTATATTCTTCCTTTTTTAATTGAATGTTGATTTACCTCCCAATTATTTTTCCTTACATGTTTTATGTCAGTCGAGTAACACCAGTAGTGATTGAAACCCTGTTATCCTTCAATAAAAATATACCATTTCACAGATAGAATATCATCAGCGTTAACACCACCATTATCTATGTTTTATGTTTTCTTCCTCTACACAGAGCGTAGATGCTACACGATGTTCATATTACCAGTACGGTTTCACAAGTTATTACAGGTAGGTATACCCCCATGTCCACTTGGTAGAATACATTGCATGTTAGCATGGTTAGGACCCGGTCACATAGGACCCCGGAAGCAACACGATTCAGCCCCACTCTTTGTTAATTCACAGTTAACTGCCTCCGAACAAAAAGTCATGTTGAATCATGTTGCGTTCGGGGCTCTATGTGACCGGGGCTTAAAGCCGACTCACACCTAGACGCACAAATACACAGGTCATACGGTGGACCGACGTTCGGCGTACGTTCCTTGAGCGCAAGCCGGACGTCTACCGTCTAATCAGCGTTTTGTCATACATCCAGGGAGCGTTAATTCTAACAAAACGCACGGACAACGAAGGCTAAAAACACAAAGGCATGAGTTGGCCTTAAATTCATGCTACCTCTTATTGGTTTATTCCATTTGTTAATAGTAATATCATCAGAGGCCTTAAACATAAAGGATGCCATAAAACTTGAGATAAATATTAATCGTACGTCAATGGCAAAATGTGTACCAAATAGATATAATTAATTACACACTTAATCGTATCTCATTATGTTAAATTTACCATTGAATGAGGCTCTGGTATATTATCTGGCAACATAACATATTATCTGATCATAATCCACAATTTCGCATCATATACGTTTAAAAAATGTTGCCAATTATCACTATATATAAACTATTTGCTATAAAAAAAAACACAATAAAATCTCAGTTATCATTTTGATACTATTTGATTTCATATAAAGACCTTTGATTAATTTTGGATAATAAACTGACAATGCTTACATGGTGTTTCTAATCCCCTTTCTTTCTGTATATCTTACTTTTTTATCGTTATGTGTCTTTACCTGCATTTGGTCGAGGGGTTGGGGATGGAAAACGTCCTTTTTCACGCCCTGGCGGCCATCTCAAACCAGCTGCATTTATTTTATGCACAATTCTTTTTATTTTACCTTTAGCTTACACTGTAGCTGTTTTGAATTGCCGAATAAATGATGATAGTAAATACTAGAATAAAGTTAAATAGCCAAAATGCTTACGGCATGTGTGGAGCACAAATTTGCTCAGCTACTGAAGATAGATTATTTTGTTTAGTTTATATTCTTGTTTTCGTACTTTCCGGTATATGTGTATAACTATGTGTGACACATGTGAAGCGATCACCGAGTGGGGAACCGTACTGCAATAAAAAAAAATAAATGAATAAAAATAAATAAATAAAAACACACCCATGACGTTATCTTATTGCCAATTTGTCTAGTGATTGTTACTGATTTTCCAAGTTTTTTTTTATATAATTCTAAATTCAAAACTTTCATTTAACTTGTCCGATTTTCTGCCATTTTTTGTATATTATTTGCATTGCTCATCTGATTTGTCTTCTATTGCTGAAAAAAAAATCCTATGTTGTCGTTTTCTCTCCTTTTTTCACATTCATGCGTCCATTCAACTCTTTGTTGTTGTTTTTTCATAGTTGCTTTAGTAACCAATACTGCTGCGGTACAAGAAGCTGTTGCTACTATTCTTCATCGAGGGGAGTTTACAGTTTATGGTATTTCTGGTGAGTATGATCTACATGTCTCCCGTGACTGTTTTCCGAAGGGTAGTGTTGCATGAAGACCACGAAATCCCAACATAGCAATAACACAAAGGGTATCCCATTTAAACGCATACTAATTCCATAAAGAGTTCAGGGGCCGAATGCTCAAAATGGTTTTAGCTATCCTCTTGCTGCTAACACGTCTTCCCTTCTATTGATAACCTCCTAACATAGACACATGCGTTGATAAGTCTATACTAAGGGGATTTTAAAACATTGTAAAAGACGCTAAAAGTCTTCGCAGGAAGAGGATAGCTAAGACCATTTCGAGCAATTGGCCCCATGTTCCAACCAACAACCAAAGTAACAATTTCGAATGTTTCGTGCAACAATACTTTTTGGCTACCGTGACTTCATGAAAACATAGACTAGGGAATACCCCTCACAATTCCCTGCATAGACGATTAATGTCGTTCCTCGTTATTCTGTGTTAGAATTGTGCAACAATTTCAGCATTTACGATTAAATTTCTTAAGAATAATGTTCATGTATTAGACAGTATCCTCACAAGAAATGTCTGAACCTTATGATCAGAACTGGGGCCTGTAACATAAAATATGCAATTAAACTTACGATAAGTATTAATCGTAAGTCTATGGCAAAACTTGTACAATGGAGATACGATCAATTTTGAATTAATCGTAACTCTTTTATGTTACAGGCCCATGAGCTACATAGCTGAAAGCCAGTGGAAGTCATGGTGTAAAAGTCAGCTTTTGCACAACACATTCAAATAAGGAATTATGTTCGTCACTGATTTTACGAATCGACCTAAACCTCTATGTCTATTGAAAATAAAAATACTTTCGCCAAAAAAAATGGTTATGAATTACAAATGATTTTCTTTAAAAATGTCTCTTTATTCGTTCGAGCTTTCTGCCTCGGTCAAATAGAGCCCCAAAAGCAACACGATACAACACGACTCTTTGAAAAATCACAGTTAACTGCCTCAGAAGAGTCGTGTTGAATCGTGATCCTTCCGGGGCCCTATGTGACCGTGGCTTAAGGCCGGTTTGTATGCATAATTATCATTGATAAATTGAATTAAGCACTGCCTTCACACAACTTCCAAATATTTTTTCCTCAGGTTTTGCATCATCCTCTTCATCCTAATATGCTCTGGGGCGAGCGGCGCATACTACAGGAAGAGGCAACGCATTGTCGTCAGAACAGCGCCCGCACCCGTTCAACAGACAATGGTTGTTTCCGCAACAGGTAAAGAAGAAACTGAAGTTCTAGAAATCAACTTATCACATAGAGATATATAGCCATAGGCTTACCGAAACCGAGGAAAATGGGTGTTTTGATAATATTGTGAAAAATATACACCCAAATAATAGGATCACATTAAAAGAAGAGTCTACCCGAAAATAATATTCCTTCATCAGGACCAGAAAATTTAGATGAGTTAGAACAACAAAGATTTGAGCAAAATCGGACAATTGATAAGAAAGTTATGAATGTTTTAATATTTAGACAAATTGGCAAATGATGTAGTCAACAGTGCACGACTGATTATTTATCATAATCATATTAATGTTATAAACTGTTACTTTTTCCCACAAAAATATGATTCCCCCAAAATTTTACCTACAAGATATCTCCATGATAGACATCTATATCCCCTGTTTGCATGTTGACATCAATGAAAACTTTGTGTTTCCCTGTAAAAAAAAATGATGAATTTCACAACATAGTTAAAATACAAAATGATGGGTAGTAGTGCGCCCATGACATCATCAAATTGGCAACATGCCTGAATTTTTTGACTGATTTGCTCATTTTTTCCAATCTTTAAAACTTCATAACTTTGTTATTACTTGTCCGATTTTCGTCAAACTTTTTTTTTATTTTGCTCATAAATTTGTTCCCCTTCTTTAAAAATTATTATTTTGGGGTAGGCTCTTCTTTTAAAAGAGTGAGGGGAAATGAAGTTGTATCGGTAAGATCTTAGTGAAGCGACAAGGGGCGCTGTAATACGAAATCCCGATCGTCAGATCGATTGTCTAAAACGGATTGAAAATTCCTTTACCACTTTTTAGACACATGTGATAAAATTAAAGAAAAACAATAATATAGTTCATTTTTATTTATATAAAACGACTAAGCAATGTCGTAAGCCACAAGGAGAATTTTTAAATGATCTTTCTCACTATCAGACTATGGATATGCAATAGTTTAATAATAGACCACTTTCGTAATGTATTCAAATTCTATGCACGCATTTTCGTCAAATGCACAACAAACTAGTTGGTCATCTGCTATTATAATGACATTTTAATAGAAGGAATGTGGATAGCACGTAGTGTTTGTTGCTAGGTTGGTCAAGCCACAATGTTTGTCCAACCTAGCAACGTTAATGAATTGCAAGTAGCATTCTGACTATTGTACTCTCATTATTTTCTGACAGCGGAAGACATAGTTCGATTTGGAGCAGACGTGAATAAATTTGAATACATTACGAAAGTGGTCTATTTTGTCAGGTGATCTTGCGATCGCGATATTGAGCTTGTTAATTCCTCCATTCTACTGTAATCTTTGTTTTTCTGGTGATACCCGATTTAAGCATCGAGTCGGTGCTAAATGTTCACACATGCCGTGTATAGTTAAAAGAAGAGTCTACCACGAAATAACATTTTTAACAAGAGCAGAAAAAGCTGGTGAACAGAACAAAAACCGTTTGAGGAAAATCGGATAAGTAATAAGAAAGTTATGAATTTTTAAAGACTTGGAATAATGAGCAAATCAGTGAACATTTTCATACATGTTGCCAATGTGATGACATCACGGGCGCACAACTAAAAAGAGTTTTATTTAATTATATCTATGGTGCAAAATTGGGGGGGGGAAGTAACATTTTATAACACTGACATGAATATGACAAGGGGTCAGTTTTGCACCTATGACGTCATCAGTTGCCAATTTGTCTATAAAATATTGAAACATTGATAACCGTACTTTCTTATTAGTTGTCTGATTTTTCTCAAATGTTCTTGTTTTTTTTAATCTGATTTTTCTGCTGCTGTTGAAAAAATGTTATTTTTGGATATAGAGTAAATGGATATGAAATTAACAGATTGTAGTTGGTGCTAAAACAAACATTTTATATTTGTGTTGTAAGTTTCAATGTCATTTTTTTTTCTTCATTTCAGCAACATCGGGCTACGCAGGTTATCCACCCCCACCACCGCCCTACAACCAGGTGATTAGTCATCAAGGCCCGCCCATGGGGCAACCACCCGCATATCCCATCGGGTACAACGCACCCCCTGCTGTACACTTTAACACCAACACCCAAGGTGTTACAGTGCAACATTATTGATGGTAACGGGTGTAATATTGTGGCAAAGGGCATGGCCTTGCTCTTTCATTGATGAAATACGCTCTGTATAATGACACAACTCACCCCAACTGTACAATACAACACCAACGCCCACAGTGTTACAGTGCAAGATTATTGATGATAGCTGGTGTTATAATGCGGCGGGGGTATGAACCTTCCGCTGTCTTTGGTGACCATGGACTGTACATTTAGGAAGCATAAACGTTCTGACCATAAGGAGAGAATGCACCTCTTACGGTACACCTAAACGCTAATATCCAAGGTGTTACAGTGGAATTATCTTTATTTATGATAACTGGTGTTATACAGCCACGAGGGGTATGGACTCTCCTCTTTCTTTGGTGACCACGGACTGTTCATTGATGAAACACCAACGTACAGACTATAGGTATACAACGCGCCTCTTAGTGTACACTTCAACATGAACACACAAGGTATTACAGTGTAACATTATTGATAATAACTGGTGTTACAACACGGTAAAGGGAATATGATCCTTTATTACTTGTTGGTCACAAAGGGCTGGTCATTAGTCAACCACCCATACCTTATTAGATACACTACACATCCGACTGCGAACTACAACACCAACACTTAGGGTGTTCCAAAGCAACGTTGACAGTAGCTGGCATGAAATTGTGGTGAGGGGGGTCCTCATACCTTCTCTGGTCAATACACGTACATGGACAAACCACCCCCATATCAAGTATGCAGCGAAGCCAACCGTTCTGGAATATACATGAGGTGTATTTTTATATGAATTCATGTCTTTCATTTCAACTGAATGGCTGAAAGTATAGTTATTGTTGTCATATTTTTCTCATATTTTCTCATTCATTTTGTTATTAACCTTTCAATCTTTGTTTCAAGTATTTTCTAGTACGGTTGGTATTTCTGTTTATGGTAACCCAAAGAAAAAGGATTCCACAAACGGTTTTTTTTTTTTACGCAGCGTGACATAATCTTATGAAATTAGAGAAAAAACATGAAAATGAAATGTAACTTGAAAGATAAATTTAGACATGGATGAAAATGTACGCATAAAAGTCTACAACACTGCTGTGGTGAACAGCTGGGTATAAACCAGCCTTTTAGACGGTAGGATTTGACCGGAAAACATCCCGAGTACGATAACATGCTGGTATTACCGGGTTGTTCACTTGAAAAAAAACACCGGCTATAAACACCGGATCGTTGTGAAATAGATATTGGAGTATATAATCCAATAAATGTAGTTTTAAATTCGTCAATTAAACATTCTGATGTATCTCAATTTCTGAACTCCTCTAAAGCCGGCAATATATCGAAACACTAACCAATTTGAGTTGATAGAGTAGTTGCATCTCAGACGTTACAAATGTTGAGTTCAATGCTGATTGCCTTTTCTTTAAAGGGTTTCTGAGGTCCAAAATCATAATTTGCTTCTTGGTAGTATAGACATTGCTAAGCATGATGTGAAATTTAAAGTCTTTTAGATTTTTGGAACACTGAATTTGACAATTGAACTAGTACAAAGACTAGCTCACACGTATTAAGATCGTGAACGGATTCAAAACAACGTCGACCAGACGTTTATTCGTTTCTATTAACCTCCTTTACTAGTAATCCTCATCATGTTGGATGAAGTTATTTTTGGTTTAATTTGATGTACCTGAGTGACATCCAAATTACATTTTTTTTTACCTCAGAACCCTTTAATTCAAAGAGTTGATGTGTTCCTTTTCTCTAAGTAAATCACATTGTTTTGAATGTATCTCTTCCTTCCTTAAATTATCAGACTAGCATTCATGTTGCCACATTTTGAATCATCGAGTGATTTCGATTTATTTTTGTATATCAAGAGCAATTAATCCAGAATATATGCGTGCCTACGAGAATAAAGAATTGCCATAAGGGTGTTGCTCAAAATCAACTGCAAATCAACTGAAACCTTGCGAATTGTAACGCGAATTGTAACGCGCATGAAACAGCGATTTTGATTGGTACATTCAGATCAACTCCAACTTGCTATCAATTGCAACTTGTACACCCCTTAGACTCTTGTTTAAAGGGTTATTGCTTAAAGGGAATTAAAAAATACAAGTTAATTTGTGACAATGAAATGCATGGTCATTGAATTCTTGGCCATGGACAAAAATAAAGAAAACTAATGATCACAGATGGCGCTATGCAGTAAACATGGTAAACAATTAATGTGAGTTGGGGTACCCACTTTCGGTTACGGACATTCGTTCATGTGCGTTCAATTTTGCCTGGATTTAATTTAAAAGAATATAACAACAATATTCAGTTATCATATAGTGCATAACACATAACCATGGCGTATCCCTACGCGCTTACAAAGCAGAAAAATAAATAAAACACGATATAAGCTATTTCCGCAAAAGTCGGTCATGGACAATAGAGCCGTACGCCGTGTATTAAACTGTGCAGTCCAAACAATAACAAGCCGGTTCCCATTCGGATATCAGAACAAAGGATCATTGAATTGGATCTCGACTTAATTGTACGGAAATATGTTATATCGTGTTATCACCACAGATTAACTTGATTATTAAATTTGGAAAGCTTTTCAACATATTTATTAAATTTATTAAATTTCTAAATACATGTATAATCAAAGTAGTCATTGAGTCTTATGTGCTTTTATGGGCTTTCGCTCTACAACGCGAACACTTTTTGAAGACGTTAAGGTGTGGTCACACCGGCCGAGCGGAGCTTTAGCGGTCCTTTAGCGGAATGAATTGGGGATTTAATTTCGGCAACGCTCGTCACCGCTCACAAAGTGGGTAGAACAATTGATCTCTTTTGTAAAACGCTTACCTCCGCCCATCTAACACCGCTTTTTCTATAGCCTGGT